>LPNX010397162.1:309479-409691 GCA_001517045.1 Pseudotsuga menziesii | reverse complement strand
TTCAGTTTAACATCACCATACTAAGTAATTAGCCTTAGTAACTTAATAGGGTCTACCCCCCTTGGCTTCATTAGGAGTTGAGCCTAAACGAAGGAGTCAAGAATAAGGTGATAGCCTTGACTCGAGACTTGCCCCCAAGGACACACCGAGTGGCTTGAAGATTTCTGCCACGTGACCTAGGTGTGTGAAAGGAGGCAACAGCAGTCACAAATTATAGATGGATTACAGAAACTTTTGCAGGTGAAGATACAAAGAGGAAAGGTAACACTCAGTAACAATCAAATAGCTATTTGTTTGGTGATAAAGAGAGAACATGAACAGTCCATCAACACAGAGCATCTATAGGATGAATTCTGCATTTATTTTGGAGCGAAAGCTTTGGTGAATACCTAAAAACAATAGTCAGAGCATACAGGATGAATTTTGAGCTATTATACACTTATTCTAGGAATGAAGAATACATCACGGAAATACTAACAAGGAGACATGCACAGAGGAAAGAAAGTAACAACCTGTAACTACGAATCACACAGGAATATCTACAACAACAATAAGCATTTGGATCTACAACTTTATTAGCAAAATATATCAATAAATCATAACACAAAATTCTTACAGGTTCCAACCCTGTCTCCCTCTATCGAGGGTATATTTATAGTATCATACACCCCCAATACCAACCTCGAAACAGGGCCAAAAATAGTTACAACAAAGATGTTGAAACTTAAAAAAATCATGATCAAGCAAATCTAACATGATCGTAAACCAAACGAACAAGCACGTGGGCACACACTATTAATCTTGTCTATTGATCTAGGAATAAATAATCAATCTCATCAAATATTAATCAACAAATAACTCATGAAATGGTGTAATCAGTCTACAAGAATAGTAGCCGCTTTGTATTCACATAAAGAATGAATTATTACAATTACAATGTCATGCTACAAGCATGAATGAAGAGACAATTCGAATTCCTTAGGAGGTCATTCGAATTGAATGAGTGAGTCTAGCTTAACTGACTATAAGCCATGGTTCACACTTAGTTAACCACTAATCAAAACCCTAATTGACTCACCTAAACCCTAATTGAAGTTGAAGTGCAATAAATGACTGAGTCTCAACTGAAAGGGATCAGACACATGTCATAGCAAGCCAACCATCAAGTGCTAGCACTTCAATGACTTCAATGAACCCCGATGAGGTTAACTCAAGCTGAACTAAACATCAGAAGTTGGTGGAGGTGCCCCTATTGACTCCAATTCATTAATTAATCATTAAATAATCAATTAAATGAATGGAGATGCCTTCACTGAGTTGTTTAACTGATTGTAACCACCATTTAGCAATTGGGTGCATTAATATCACTCAGATCACCCCCGAAGTGCTCTAGTTAGCCTCCCCGAATGTAGGAGAAGGCTAAGTTAACCTCCTTGACTGAAGGTAGGTGTGGGTGTGACTGGATGATGTCAGTTAATGCTCCACTGATGTCAATTAATATCAATTATACTTAGGATAGTGGTTTAAGTGGGGCAATTTGACCAGAAAGAGTCTGTATGGTGGTAAATGTCTCCAACACCCCCCCTTAAGCTATACTCAGGAAGAGTAAGAAAACATAAATGCATAAAAATGACAGGGCCCTGACAACTAAGGCCATAGGTCACCCTGTACAATGCTGAAACTGAAACAATGCTTGAAACAAACTAAGTGAGTAAAAGAGGGAAAACCCAGTGGGAAATACTGCCCCTCAAGCTGAACACTGAAAGTAGTCTGAATCACCCTGATGAACTCACCCCCAATAGTGAACGAAGGTAAGTGAACTTCTTTTCTGAAAAGGTCTTGGTGAAGATGTCTGCAATCTACTCATCAGTCGGGCAGTATTACAGAATGCTGGTCCTGTCATGCACTAGCTCCCTGATATAGTGCATGTGGATCTCTACATGCTTGGTCCTCTGCTTGGTAACTGGATCTATGGAAATATTAATAGTACTTTGATTTTCACAAAAAAGGACAGTGGACAAAGTACTACCAAGATCAAACTCTGAAAGAATGCCTTGCAACCAAACTGCTTGGATGCAAGCATTCACCGCTCCTCGATACTCGACCTTTGCTGAAGATAGTACTATGGCAGCTTTATTTTTTCTTGACCAAAAAATGGGGCCACCACCAAACATGAATACATATCCAGAAGTAGACTTCCGATCAATAGAATTACCCACCTAATCAGAATCTATGTATCCAACCAGCTCTAGCTCGGAGTCTACAACATAGTGAATGTCGTAGGTCCTGGTTCCCTGAATATACTGGAGGATCCTCTTGGATGCCTTCCAATGAATATCATGAGGCTGGTGCATATATATTGATACAGCATTCATGGCATAACAAATATCAGGTCGAGAATGTGTCAAGTACATAAGCTACCAATCAGTTGTCGATAGATAGTGCAGTCCATGGGAGGTGTGCTTTTTCCTTCTTCAAGTTTGATCCCTGAAAGGAAATGGAATTTTGTAGGCCTACAATCAGCCATTTTAAACTTTACTAACAGGTCTGAAATGTATTTGGACTGAGTAACCATAATTCCATCATAGTTTTTCTCAATTTCGAGCCCCAAAAATTGTTTTAGAAGCCCCAAATCACTCATTTCAAAGGCATTGTGGAGAGCAGTTTTGATGGCTAAAATGGAGGCAACTGTGCTACCTGTGATCAGTAATTCATCAACATATAAATCAATGATAATTATATGACCATCATACTACTGTAAATATACATTTGGATCTGATCTACATCTCTGAAAGTTTTGCGAGAGAAGGAAGGCATCCATCTTGGAATACCACTCTCTTGGGGCCTTTTTAACCCGTATAGTGACTTCTTTAGATTGCAAACCAAAGATGGATCAGTGATGTAGCCCTCAGGCTGCTTCATGTATATCTCCTCATGAATATCTCCATTCATAAATGCTGACTTAACATCCATGTGATGCACTTCCCAGTGCTTGGATGCTGAAATTGCCAAAACAAGGCGGATGGAGTCCATTTTTGCAACCGGTGCAAAGGTCTCATGGTAGTCCACACCTTGGACCTAAGAGAAACCTTTTGCCACCCACCTTGCCTTATATTTGTATTTGCTTCTATCATCAGCAACCTTGGTCCAAAACACCCACTTGCATTGAACCAATTTCCTTCCCGAAGGAAGAGAAACTAGCTCCCAAGTAGTGTTTTTCTGAAGAGAATTCATCTCTTCATCCATGGCAACTTGCCATCTCGGATCCTTTCGAGCATGATAGTAGGATTTTGGATCTGAAATAATCATCGAATAGCAAGTTTTGGACAGAAAATTATCAGGACAAGAGAGCGCAATACCTACTCTTTGGAAATCAGACCGGGTTCTCCTTGGATCATCCGGATTTCCAATGTTTTCTCCTGCGGAGGAGAGTGTCTGTCGGGACCATGTAGGAAGATGATTTTTCACTTCAGGTTATGATTCAGAATCTGATGATTGCTGAAAAATTATTTCATAAATCATAGGATCCAAATCAGGGTCATCACCCCCAATTTCATCATCCAAATATTCAGTAGAATAGGAAGGAAATTCAACAGTTTTCTCCTTCACTAGTTCCACCTCCTGAAGAGGCTCATCGAACTTGACACTTCTCTTGATGATGATCTGTTTGGTATTGATATCCAGTGGCTTGAAACCTTTACATTCATTAGGATACCCAATAAACAAACATTCTATGCTTTTCGGTTGCAAATCCCTTCTTTTATCAAGCGGAATCCGGGCCCATGCAGTGGACCCAAACACCCGTAGGTTTGACACATCCGGCTTGTGTCCGAAGTATGATTAGAAAGGGGTATTCCATTTCATGGATGAGTGTATTACCCTATTCTGAATGTATTTTTTAGCAGGCATGGCCTCAGCCCACAAATTTGCAGCAAGCTTCTTGGATTCCAACATACAGGTGGTCATCTCCTTGAGAGACCGATTCTTCCTTTCCGCTACTCCATTCTGCTAGGGAGTGTAGGGAATTTAATGTTGGAACTTAATAAAAATTTGGGAGCATATGTGCAGCAAGTCATTACTGACATACTCCCCTCCATTATCAAATCTCAAGATCTTGATCTTAAGCCCAGAGGCATTTTCAATCAAGGCCTTCAATTCAGAAAATTTTCACATACTTCTGATTTCTCTTTGAGAAAGAAAACCCATGTATACCTTGAAAAATAATCAATAAAATTAAGGAGATACCTTTATCTATTCATGTATGTAGTAGGCATCAGACCACTGATATCAGAATGTATCAGCCCCAATATGCATGTAGCTCGGTTTTCCTTCCCCCGATCGAACTTGTGCTCAGGGTGTTTTCCAATCACACATCCCTTACAAATTCCCGTGGTTTCCTTGATGACCAGGAGGCCTTCAACCATGGAGTTTTTCTATAATTGCTGCAAATATTTGAAATTAATATGGCCAAACCTCTCATGCCATAGCCTACTAACCTCATTTCCATGAGTTAGCAGAGCGGTGGGCTTTGCATCTGCAACAAAGTGAGAGACTCATAGGCTTTTGCATGATGGTTTGCAAGGCCTTTAGCAAAGAGTTTCTCGGATGCAATTTATGTTATCTCAACATAATTTGGGCTGAAAGAGACTCTCTTAGGCACTCCTGTATGTGTCATCTGATAGACACTAAGGAGATTTGATGCCATAGACAATACATACAAAACATTAGAGAAAAAACCATTTTCAAGATCTACAGTACCTTGTCCTTTTGAAATGATGGTGGAGTCATCTCCCATGTGGATGGGGATGGATTTACCGATATCCAAGGATGAAAAGGAGTCTTTTTCAGCCATCATGTGGTTCAAAGCTCCAGATTCAATCAACAATGCTTTGTACTTCGAAGTGCTTGCCATGAAAGCATGACCTTTTTCATGATGTGGTTCCCAATCTTGTTGATCTCTCCTTCGAAAGCTTTCCGAAATATTGATTTGATTTCTCTTAAGGAGAGAGGTAGCTTCATCAAGCTTCTTCTTCATGCAGGCATGTTCAAGGTAGAATCCCTTCCAGCAATAAGAACACTTGACTTTTTCCTTGCCATGGTGCCCTTTTCCTTTGTTCTTCCTTGAGCTGAAAGACTCATCATGCTACTGATTTTCAACTCTAGGTTTAGGAGCATCAAATTTAGTTTTTGGGTTCTTTTGCTGCTTTTGTTTACCCTTCATATCTATGGGCCCAAAGACATGAAAGGCTTGATCACAGGAAGATCTGATGATACCCATCTGGACAAGCTTGTCATGTTCACATGTTAGGGACTCAATGAAGGCATTGAGTGTAGGCATCTTCCATCCAAGGGTTGTGAGCTTCCCCGCACGGAATGTAGAAACAAAAATTGAATAATAAACCCCAATTTTGGAGAGTATGGAGAGGATGAGTTGATCATCCTCCTTCTCCACTTTTCATTGCTTCAAGAGTAAAACAGTATGCTTGAACTTTGTGAAGAAATCATTCAGAGTCTTGAAGTTGGAGGGTTGGAGAGACATGAGTCCATTTTCACCGGCTGGTAAACCCTCAAGTCATCATGCTTTCCAGATAGAGTCTCCAATTTGTCCCATATTTCTTTCAGAGTCTTCAATCTTGCAAGATGGAAGAGAAGGTCTCACGAAATAGAGAGGCATAAGAAACCGAAGGCTTCATCCTTCTTGTTCAAGAATCTTGATTTTTCTATGGCGAATCCAGGCTCATCTTCAGTGTCAATGGTGACTCTAAAAAGTCCTTTGGAGTGCAGCTGAATCTCCATATCACCTTTCCATGAGTGGAAATTGTATGGAGTCAAGAGATCTACTAAGGAGGCCATTTGGATGTGCTGGAGAGAATGCTTCACCTGTAGAAACCTGAAAATCAAAATAGAAAGGGAAATGTAAGGTCAGACAGGCTGCACATTCTAGGCTTTCATCACACCCAGCATAGTCAATCAAGAAAGCTTGATCAACAAGTTATTTACTTGGGGTATTAAGTGGTAAGCCTTGGCTTCTGGTGCAGTGCTGGATTTTTGAGCTATTGCTCAAATTTCATGCAGAAATCTGTCAAAAAGCTTGTTTTTGAGAGATAGAGCTTCATCCCGCCGTAAGCTCTGATATTAATCTTGTCTATTGATCTAAGAACAAAGAATCAATCTCATCAAATATTAATCAACAAAAAACTCATGAAATGGTGTAATCGGTCTACAGGAATAATAGCTTCTCTGTATTCACATAAAGAATGAATGATTACAATTACAATGTCATGCTACAAGCATGAATGAAGAGACAATTAAAATTCCTTAGGAGGTCATTCAAATTGAATGAGTGAGTCTATCTTAACTAACTATAAGCCATGGTTCACACTCAGTTAACCACTGATCAAAACCCTAATTGACTCACCTAAACCCTAACTGAAGTCGAAGTGCAATAAATGGCTGAGTCTCCACTGAAAGAGATCAGACACATGTCATAGCAAGCCAACCATCAAGTGCTAGCACTTAAATGACTTTAATGAACCTCGATGAGGTTAACTAAAGCTGAACTGAACATCAGAAGTTGGTGGAGGCGCCCTTGTTGACTCTAGTTCATTAATTAATCATTAAATAATCAATTCAATGAATGGAAACACCTTCACTGAGATGTTTAACTGATTGTAACCACCAGTTAGCAATTAGGTGCATTAATATCACTCAAATCACCCCCAGAGTGCTCTAGTTAGCCTCCCCAATTGTAGGAGAAGGCTAAGTTAGCCTCCTTGACTGAAGGTAGGCGTGGGTGTGACTGGATGATGTCAACTAATGCTCCACTGATGTCAATTAATGTCAATTATACTTAAGATAGTGGTTTAACTAGGCCAATTTGACCAACAAGAGTGTGTATGGTGGTAAATGTCTCCAACACACACATGATGGATCAGTTAAGGAGCTTTGACAGTGGGGACACTGAAAACGACTGGTTCGAGGGTTTTCACCATGTCTTGCAAAACTTTTCCTCCTTCTCTATAATTTTCCTGGTGAAAACAATTTGGACCGTAGATTTTCTCTCAAGATTCATTTCGCATCGTCGATCTATGGTCTATGGAATTCGGAAGATGGGCTGACAGCCTTTCCAAGGTTTAATTTTTCAATTTCCTACCTCTGCATCCTCCTTTCCTCCCCTTTATTTTCTGCATCGACAATCTACATCGGATCTATTTTCGATCGTTGATCTGAGGTCTGTGGAAAACCCAAAATCCCTTCAAAATATTGTCCTTTTAGGATTTTGGTCTTCAAATTTACCTTTACCTTCACAATCAATCTGGACTATTGATCTAGATGTGGAAGGTTTCTGGATCGTAGATCTAGCAGATATCATAAATCAATACTTTAGATTTTCAAGAACAAAAACTTTGTCTTTCTGGTTTTCACTATCTGCCCTTCTTCTTTCTTTCCACACCATTGATTTAGCTCGACTTCATCTTCGACCGTCCGACCCGACTTCATCTTCGACCGTCCGATCCTAGATAGGGGAAATCAGAAATCAGGACTCTAGCTCCTTGAGACCAAAACTTGTCCCTTTTCGGATTCTAAATTTTACTTCCCACTCTTCCTTCTTTTCACATCATTGATCTCATGGCGCAAACATTCTGGGTCATAGATCTTGAACCCTAGAAAGCAAAAATTGGGTTTTCCTAGTTTATAACCCAAAACTTCACCTTTTCCAATTTCGCTTTTACTTCATTTCTAGTCGTCGATCTAGGGCGGAAACTCTCCATAGCCATCAGATCTATATATTAGAGGGCAGAAGTCGGATTTAACATGCTCTGTATCTAAGGTTACCCTATTATGGACTTCCTCTCATGATCTTCTTTTGGCGGAAATGATTTTTGGCCTTGGATTTCTTGCACTGAGTATTCCGACCATCCATTTCCTGTAAACAATTTCTCCTAAGGGTGGATTTCCTCATTCATGGACATTTCAAGGTCCAAAATCATAATTCCTTCAATTTTTTTTCATTCTTACTCTGGATATCTTCTTTCCAAGACTTGCAGAACTTCATCAATCAGTCTTTTAAGGTTCTATGATGTGAAATTTTATAGCCCTATTTCTCCTTTTGATGGCCAAACTCTTCACTAAATAGTTAGCCGAGAAATGGTGATAACAACTAGATCCAACTCAAGATTTTACCCTCCCTGTGAGGTAGCAAAGAACCTTGTAGACCATGTGCCAAATCCATTGGGTAGCTCTAGGATTTCAGGCTTCAAACTTCTTACTTTTCTGTTTTTTACCTGTAAGTGAAAAATCAAACAAAAATAGAAAAATGGAAACCCCTTCAGATCTTAGGGCCTTCTCTTCAGGCTTCAAATATTTTGGCTTCACCATCCAGGCTGTTAGAAATATAAAGAAAGAAAAATATTTACAACTATGATACAGAAATTACCTCTTCTTTCAGGACAAATAATGCTTAAGATATATCGCATTTACTGGACCTCCTTTCAGCTAAGATCCATCCTGATGATGTAAAATAAATGCATTGTCTCCTCTATATGCTGCTATGATGTAGGGGCCTACCCACATGCGATCAAATTTTCCATGTTCATCCTCTTTGGGAGCATCCCACTTCAAGACCAAATCCTCGATCTGGAACTTTTCTTCTTTTACCTTTTTGTCAAAGGATTTCTTCATTTTTTCTTGATTTAACTATACTTTACCATATCCTTTGTCCCTTACTTCATTTAATTCTATGATCTAGTTAATCATTCTTTGCATGTAGTTGGGTTCATCCTGTTGCTCCTGCAATAGTTTCATGACTAGTACACCCAAGGATGCTGGAAAAACTACCTCAGCTTCATATACCCACTGGAATGGTGACATTCCAATGGGTCTTTTAGTGTTGATTCTGTCAGCCCACAAAGCATATCTCAGCTTTACTTGTCAAGCCCTTTTGTTATCTTCCAACAGCTTCTTAATGATTCTTAGTATGCTTTTGTTTGAAGACTCAACCAACCCATTACCCCATGGATAATATGTAGTAGAATCATTTAGGCTAATGCGATACTTGTGATAGAAGCTTACCATTTTCTTGGACTTGAAGGAAGGAGCATTATCTGTTACAATTCTTATAGGACAACCAAAACTGGACAAAATGTTCTCTTCAAGGAAACCCATTATCACTGCATCTATGGATCTTTTCGTAGGGACTGCTTCAATCCACTTGGTGAAGTAGTCAGTTGCTATCAGGATCCATCTATGTTGTCTAGAGGAGTTGGTATTTATTTCCCCAATGAAATCTAGTCCCCACTGCTGAAAGGGTGTTTCTACTGATATGAGATTCAAAGGGAGTGAGACAACTTTTCTTTTGCCATCAAATATCTGGCATTGGTGAAAGGTAGTAGTTTCCTTGTAGGAATTTGTGAACATTTAAGTCTAGTAGAAACCAAATCTCAAAATCATGTTGGCAGTCATCGTCCATGAGTTGTGTCCACCAGAGTCTCCCTTGTGAAACTTTTTCATTGTCTGTTTAGCTTCATTTTCCAAGAGGCAATTTAGTAACACACCACCAAGATATTTACAATATAGGTATTTGTTCAAAATAAAAAAATTAACATACTTTAACTTTACTGATCTAGATCTTGTCCTTATCAATCATGTAGGAGCCTGTAAATTCTGCAATACATATACAATATCATAATACCAAGGGTATATAGAGAAATCATGCATTACCTGTACCTCTGCATCAAGCTGATTGGAATGAATGGTTAGGAAATTCATTTGTAAGGATTTATAGTTTGATTTGGTCATCATCTTTACAATCCCCTGCCCTTTGATCAACTTGGTGGGATTGATTTCAATGTCATAGTCTAGTAACACAGCAATTCACTTTTCTCTTTTTCCTTTTGGGTTTGGTTGTGTAAGGATGTCCTTCACTACATTACTGGGAACATAGGCAATGATGTGTGATTGAAGAATGTAAACCCTGAAATCCTTTAAATACTTTACTAAAGCATATGCATGTTTCTACATGACATCATACAATTTCTCTAGGGGGATTAGGCCTCTGGGGATGTGATTACCCTTCAATTGAACTATGTCCTCCCCCATAGTGAATTCTTTAATTTTTTATTTACATCACTGTCTTCCTCAAACTCTTCAACATATAGGATATTTTTCAGCATTATTATCTTCATTTTCTATTTGGGTGTTTACAAACTCACCAGATAATTCAAAAAACCTCTTTATTTGCATGTCATCCTCAAATACTTTCCAGTATTTGGAATTTTCTGGTTTAGAAGGCCTGTTTACAACATCAAATTTGTATTTTCTTTGACTAGAAATAGGGATTTGGAACTACCAGTAGCCACAACTAAGGAGTTAGCCACTGAGTTCTCAAATATGGTAATTACTCTGATTGTATGTTCAGTGAAATAATTTCCAAACATGTCCCTCACTTCATTTCTGTAAGCCCTCATCTTGGTATGTTTGGTTTGGTAGCTATCATTTACTTGGTTCACCACCAATTCTGAATCTCCCAAGACATTCACCCTTTTTTCCCCCAAATATTTCAAGGAATTCAATCCCAGTAGCAAAGCCTCATACTCTGCTACATTATTTGTGCACTCAAAATTCAACTTGAAAGACAGAGCCTTAAAGTCTTTGATAGGGGAAATAATGTACACACTAGCACCAGCACCAACCTTTGCTACAGACCCATCAAAATACATGGTCCAAACACCTTGTTCTCTATGTTTCCTCTCTAAAGATTCATGTTTCTTCATGGACTCTTTCTCTTCTTCTTCCTTGGCTTCAATGGGTATAGGTTTTTCAATATCACAGGGAGCACCGTCATTAAAGAAGGTTGAAGACCCCAGGTTTGTATCAACATCATATATAGAATGAGTATTAGGTTATTCTTGGCTATTGGCCACATAGAGGTTCCTCTTCTCACTATGCAGTCTTTTATTTCCACCAATTCCAGGAATGGTAGCATAAGACATGTCCATTTGCAAACTCCCCTTCACTTTTTAGGTCCATGCTCTTGACAACAGCACACCAAATTTTGGAGGGATGTCTGCCACCATCACATCCATTAACACAGTCTTGGATGACATTTTAGTCAATGTTACTACCATATATTTAATCAGTCATAAACATTTTACCTTCCTAGAATCAAATGAGTACATATCTTTATAGGGTCTAGTGATCTCCAAACCCAGACTTTCTACCACTCTCTTAGGTATTAGGTTCTAAGAGGCACCAAAATCAATCATAGAATTATGTATAATCATGTCATGTACATTCAAAATCAAGTACAAATTAGAAGCCTCTTCATCACCTACATTTTCAAATTTAGGCCCAAAAGCAATGGTAGGGGGCATCATTAGCCACCTCTAAGATACCAGGCTGAAAATCCCCCTGGTCCCGGACCATGTCTGATATCTTGTTTCTGTACTCTCTGTTTCTTAACAACTCATTGAAAGGAATTGACAATTTTATTTTGGATAGATCTAACTACAAGTTAAAAGTGGAAACAACTTTCTCTACATCCACTAGTGCTGGTTTTCTAACTTCTTTTACTTTTTCTACTTTATTTACAGGTTCTTTGTACACAACATGTTCTTTTTGTTTTTGTTTTCTCTTTTCAATATTTTATTGACTGCTGGAAGGTTCATTTTGATCTAACCTCCATTTATTCACTGTGACATCTTTATTGCTTAGTTTCAATTTTATCTGAACATCATCAATAGCATGTAGGTACCCCTTTTGGTACTATCCAAATTCTTCCTCCAACTCCTTATCTGCATCCTCCTGAGCACATATACTATGTTATTCTTTTGTAAGGTATATCTCAGAATCCAACTCACTGAAATGGTGAATATGATCTTCAATGGACTCAACATCATCTTCAGTGGCAACATAGTTTTTAGGGAAGGGTGGCTGTATTGGCTGATCATTTGGATTTCTGAGATTCCTCACATCCCTCTGTCTGATTTGTGGAGGTGGGGGAGGGTTATGCCTTTTGAATTTAGGATTCCTAATCTATGGCTCATTTGATTCTCTATTCACTAGTTTGTTTTCCATAGTTATCCTATCCATTAACTTTTCCATCATCTTCATCATCATCTCAAATTTCACATCAGTTGAAAAAGCAGCAGCAGAGGTAGAAGGTACATGTTCTTCCCTAATTTTTCTTGTTTCTACTCTCTGCTTGATTTTCCCACTGGCCATCATGTTTTCTTCTACTTCTAGGGAATCTTGAAACATGGCAGGGAGACTTGCTAATTGTCTTTCTCTTAATAGTAAGGCAAAGTCACCATCAAATGCATCAGCATAGTGGAGTTTAGTCGTTCCTACAAGGGGTTTTATGTCAACTGGAATGGAGTTGTACACCATCATAAATATACTGGAAAACTCATGGACAAACTCAAACCCCCCTTTCTTAAGACCATTGTACTGAGAAAGCACCTGCAGAGGGATTTTCTTATCATCCCACCTTTCTAAAAATGCATTCTGGAAAGCTTCAAAGGTGTCAATGGACCTAGCAGGCATATCCCTAAACCACTTATTTGCTCCCCTTATAGGCTTTGTGCAAATAACCTCATCTACACATCATCATAGTCCACTTCCTCCAAATCACTGAAGTCTTCAAATCTATCCACATGGTATCTGGATGTGAAGTTTCCCTCCCCGTCATATAAGGTAATTCTTTGGGCATAGTTTAGGGGAAGGTCATGTAATGCGGAAGTTAAGGCCAAAGGGGAAAACCTAGCATCCATTGGTCTAGGTGGATGTGGAACAAGAGGAGGAGTTTGAAAAGGTCGAGGGGCTTGGACAACTGGTGCGATATGAGGTTGAACGTTTTGAGTGATAGGATTTATTACACTAGTTCCCCTAGAGTTTTGAAGGTCCTCCCAGAGAGAGTCAAGCAGATATGAATCTAACCTACTAGGATTTAGTTATGTGTCTTTTAAGTTGGATTCTGATTTAGAATTTAATAATGACCTTTCAAAATTGTTTTCCCAAAC
The DNA here is from genome assembly GCA_001517045.1 of Pseudotsuga menziesii. Classification (NCBI taxonomy): domain Eukaryota; kingdom Viridiplantae; phylum Streptophyta; class Pinopsida; order Pinales; family Pinaceae; genus Pseudotsuga; species Pseudotsuga menziesii. Next base: position 396,672 of record LPNX010397162.1, on the reverse strand, counting down.
AGAAACTTGAATGCTGTGAAAATATTGAGCAGATGAATTTTCAAATTGAGGGATATCAAGTAGATCTTTTCCTTTATTTCTAAATAGTATAATAGGGTTATCCACACCTTGTAATATTTTAGTGTCTAGATTACCTCATGTATGTGGCCACTTGGAAGCTAGGATTCCTTCTACAATTTGTTCAGAACCATTTTTGAGTCACCAAGGAAAAAATACAACCTATCTCAAATGCGGGAGTCTTTGTTCACCCACAAAAACCCTTTCTTCTTTGGATATTTATCATTTCTCCTAGTGATGATTTTTCTTTCAGTCCACAACAACGACGCCAGTTTTTTATCACTCAGATTTACACCCTAGGTTGCAGAGGGTAAACGCAAAGGTAACAACAAAACCACTTTAGGAAAGGAGATCTAGCTTCTACCTTTCCAGAGAGGGATCTCTCACAGATTTATATCAGGGCCAGAATTAAAGATAAACAAAATCAGATTTAGAAATGGTTGAAACGTGGAAAGCACAATTGGGATATGAATTCACAAATTATAGATGGATTACAAAAAATTTTGTAGGTGAAGATACACAGTGGAAAGGTAACACTCGGTTACAATCAAATATTTGTTTTTCTGGTGATAAATAGAGAACATGAACAATTCATCAACACAAAGCATCTACGAGATGAATTGTGCATCGATTTTGGAGGGAAAGCTTTATTGAATACCTGAAAACAATAGTTAGAGCATACATGATTAATTATGATATATTATACACTTATTCCATGCATGAAGAATACATAATGGCAAGATTAACAAGGAGACATGCACAGAGGAAAGAACGTAACTGACTGTAAGTAGGAATCACACAGGAATCTCTGCAACAACAACAAGCATTCAGATCTGCAACTTTATTAGAAAAATATCTCAATAAATCATAACACAACATTCTTATGAGTTCCAAACCCGTCTCCCTCTATCGAGGGTATAGTTATAGTATCCTAGGCCCCCGAGACCAACCTCGAAATAGGGCCAAAAAATGTTACAACAATTATGTTGAATCTTAACAAAATCATGATGAGGCAGATCCACCATGATCATAAACCAAACAAACAAGCACATGGGCACATGCATGATGGATCAATTGAGGAGCTTTGTCAGTGGGGATGCTGAAAAAGACCGGTTCGAGGGTTTCCTCCATGGCCTGCAACGCGTTTCCTCCTTCTCTGTAATTTTCTTGTGACAATAATTTGGATCATAGATATTATTTGGATATTAATTCCTTACCATCGATCTATGGTTTGCGGAATGCAGAAGACAGGTCGACGAAATTTCCAAGGTTTAATTTTGCAATTTCCCACCTCCATGTCATCCTTTCCTCCCCTTTGTTTTCCGCATCGTCGATTTGCATCGGATCTATTTTTGGTCGTTGCTCTGAGGTCCACTGAAAACCCAAAATCCCTTCAAAATATTGTCCTTTTTGGCTTCTAGTATTTAAATATACCTTTACCTTTGGCATCAATCTAGACCGTTGATCTGGATGTGGATGGTTTTTGGACCATAGATCTAGTGGATATCGAAAATCAGAACTTCATATTTTCAAGACCAAAACCTTTGTCTTTCCAGTTTCTGGTATCCTCTCTTCTTCTTTCTTTCTGCACCATTGATTTAACCCAGCTTCATCTTCAGTCGTCTGATCCCAGATAACAAAAATCAGAAATTGGGACTCTGGCTCCTCGAGACTGAAACTTGTCCCTTTCCAGATTCTAACTTTTACTTCCTACACTTCCTTCTTTTCACACCGTTGATCTAATGGATGAAACATTCTAGGTCGTAGATATTGAACCCTGAAAGAGAAAATCAGGATTTCCTAGTTTATAACCTGAAACTTCATCTTTTTCACTTCCTCTTTTACTTCATTTCTAGCCGTCGATCTAGGGAAGAAACTCCCCTAGCCATCGGATCTATACAGAGGAGGGAGGAAGTTGGATTTAACACTCTTTGTAACTAAACTTACCATGTTTCGATTTTCTGATACTGATCTTCTTTTGGCGGAAATGATTTCTAGCCTTAGATTTCCTGTGTTGAGCATCCCGATCATCTATTTCCTATCAATAATTTCTCTTAAGGGCGTATTTCCTCATTCATGGACATTTCAAGGTCCAAAATCATAATTCCTTCATTTTTTTTGTAATCTTACTCTGGAAATCCCCTTTCCAACACCTGTGGAACTTCATCAATCTGTATTTTAAGGTTCTATGATGTGAATATTTCTACTCCTATTTATCCTTTTGACGGCCAAACCCTTCACTAAATAGTTATCCCAGAAATGATGCTAATAGTATGCAAGTTGTTATAAGGAAACTCCTGTATTCCAAGTGAGTTTATATGCAAAGATAGATGATACTAGAGTTAATGGTATGTATCAAGCATCCAATCCTCTTATAAAGTTAGGGCTACTTCTATCAAATCAGCATGGTATTGTACACTGAGCAGAGTTGAGATATGGTGAATACTGCTTATGCATAAAAGTGAAAGAGGGATTTTTTGTATCTAGTATGGAATCTCTCATCATGATGAAGTATAATCATTATTGAAATGTTGATCTGGATATGGAAATCCTTATCAAAATTGTGAATAGAATGTGTGACATGCAGGAAATAGTCATGAGGATACTAGAGAAGATCCTAGAAATACAAATACTCAAGAACAAAGTGGCTTAAAACATTAAATAGAAAAGATTACAAGCATTCCTTTAACCTTATGTTCATGCATAAGAAAGAAACATTGAAAATATTAGCATAATGCTCTTTACAAGAGCATCCTCTATGATGCAAGTCTTAAACAACTCAAAGATAACAAAGAAATATGATAAACAATCCTTCATTAAATTTAAAACTACAATGTTCAATGTAAAAATTTTGTAATCATAAACTAATGAATTATATATGTGCGACTTCTGGAAAGGGATAACAAATTACCGTAGATTGTCACAAGCATTTGATAATAGCTTTATTATATTCTCCATCAATGCCTATACATTAGTAAGATCTCGGTGCCTTATGATGGAATCTTGCAGGTTAGAACATACACCATTGCTAGAATCAAATGTGAATTGGGAAATCTCATCTAATAAAACACCAATTTCAATTCTTGATATTTATGAAACAAGTACAAAGCACCTACAAGAAAAAGAATTTCTAATAGCACAATTTTACTTTCATTTGAAAACTTTACAAACAGTAATAGATTCAACAAGTACATGCCCAAAGGAATTATATTTTCATCTCCAGGTAAGTTCATTGGACCTATCAGCTAGGCCTCTCCAAACAATTCATCATCATTTTCTTCAGAGAAAGTGCTAAATGCTTTTTATTAGAAACTAGGACATTAAATCACAGTGAGAAATAACTATTTTCTATATTAGGAAGGGGTATCAATGATATATTCTAATACTCTTTCCTACAAACCATCTTATAATATTTTTCATACAAAGAGATACAATATTTAGAACTAAAGAACTACACAATAGATACTCATAGATAAAAACAACTTACATTTTTTACTAAATTAAAGCAGAAGTATCATTTTTACAAACAATATATCAATCAGGTTAAGGAACTTCCCTAATACAAAAATTTAAATACTTTTAATTTTTTATCACACTCTTCAGGGGGTGATGTTCTTCATGTCTTCCTTCATTATGAAGGTATTGGTGATTGAAAATGGTACCATAGAAGTTGGTTTATGTCTGGATAGATATTGAGTTCATATATGGTGATGCCCATTTTTTTGGTATTGGAATAATGTAACCTCATATGAAAGCTTGAAATACCAGCAAGTTGTGGAGTGCTTTACCCTCAAACAACATCCTTTATGGTGACATGTTGGATCCTTGATCTCTTTGAATTAGTAACAAAGGATCTTAGGCGTATCTCAGCCCCCAAGAAGCCCAATGTTTTTCATTCTTGACACATATATATGGGAAATCAACAACAATAATAGGTCGATCACTAATTTTGGGCCCTTTTCCTACCTCTAAACTCATTGTACAACATTCTAAGCAAGATATATAGTGACAACAGACATGAATTCAAAATTCTGGGCATAAACAATCCATGAAGCAAATGTGGGCCATCTTATTTACATTTTGAATACCTTTGACCCCAAAAAATAGTCAAATTCGACCCTAGATGAAATATAGGAAGTTTAGAATGAATTATGGGGATATATGATGCTAAATCCACCATAAAATAATCAAATATAGGCATGAAAACCAATCTTGGAATGACATTTTAGGTTTTGGGAACATAAGACAGTAGTAGAAGGCACCAAACTTCATATTTGGTTAGACTATACTATAAAAACGATAAAGAATGAGCAAACCTCAATGATTTATCAATTTGGGAACTTTTGTGGATTAGATCGGCAACAAAAAATGATTTATTCTTGTTGGTTGGTTTCTAAATAATGAATAGTGTAATATCAACATCCCGAGTGGCATAAATAACAACAATATTCATCTCAAACCTAAGTATAATATAGCAAAACAACATAATCATCTTGAGTTTTAGGATGATTTATGCATGCGAAACAAGCGAATAAAGTCATATCTAGGAAGTGAGTGACAGGGTTTCTTACATGGAATTCCACTTATCATACCTTTGCATCAAATTAGCATGAGAAGAAGAGTGCATTAAACATTGTATGATTTTTATTTGCCACTTGGAACAAGATGCAACCATAGAAGAAGCTTATTATCATTGCATTCATGAGCTTGATCTTCTATTGGAGAAGTTTAAGGTCACTTGTAACTTTGAATATATTCATGCCATTTATGGAGAGGCCATCCAGATTCTATACCCTTTTCATAATTTTTTGTTATTTTTTAGGACCGTCAATTGTTAGAGGTCATACAAATTAAAAGAATATGAAAAAGAACATATAGAAACTATACATAGTAATTTAAAGAATAGGAACATAAAAAGAAACATGAGTATACCTTAATCTAATGATGTTCTTAATGGAAGTGCTTATTTGATGGTACCTTACATTGGTTTCCCTCTACTCAAATAAAATGAGCACATGAATGTCGAAGCTAAAGTTTATCATAGGCTCTATGAAGCAACAAAAGAAGTGGATACTCAGTAGGAACCTTATATTTGTTTGATCCAGCTCTTGATGTTACAATTGCTTATACTAATAAATATTAGCACGATATTCTGTGAGGTTGTCGTGCCAATTGATATTGTGCTATGTTTTTCCAAGATCCATGAAGGTCGATATACTCTTAGAGTTGGATGTTTTTGTAATAACCCAATTAACTTGTTGTATTAAATTTATGATGATAAATATCAAGGGGTGCATGAGTTTGACCCAGAGGTACTAAATTTTATTGGAAGTATTTCTAGTTTTGAAACTATTTGTGACCTCATCCATCTAAAAGGAATAGACTTAATGGAATATTTACACTTAATTTCTTAAGTCCTTTTTAATTATTAACACACCTATTTAAGTTGCAATCCCATTTATATTCAAATTACTATGCATGCATTCAATCTACCCACAATTTGCACACCCTCTTAATTATATTCAAACTTTATTTGTCTCATCAAATGTCAATTTCAATTCATTATCCATAGTCCCTAGTCTGCATTAAATTTTTAGACTATGATGATCAATGTAGTTTAATGGAAACATTTCAAATAGGTTCCAACCTATAATGTCTCTCTCTCTTTATATTGTTGCTAGAATGGTAACAAATGGGTTAAAAAGTTATATATCCTTAAGGCTCAAGTCACAACTTTCAATAATTACACTAGTTTCTAAAGCTATATGATAGAATATAAATGTGTTGTAAATAAATGGTGGTAGTTTTTAAATTCAGTCTGTCTTCATACTACTAAGGTATTGCCTCTTTGCTTATGTGATATTCTTATATCCTTTTATAGATTTTACATAAATACAAATACTAAAATGTTATTCTATGTTTTGAATTCCCATACCTATTTGAAATATCATGATGAAGGTAAGATGTAAGATTTGTTTTGGAACAACAAACAATGGAATATTGATGACCTAGAACTATTTTTTGTGATGTCCAAGAATGGCTCGTTGATGCATTTTTGTGTTTATACAATAGGGTTGTCTCCTTTCCATTCCATTGTGTATCTTTCAATAGAAATGTGTTGAATAATGGGCTAGTTCTAGACATGATTTCAATCATCCTAATTAACATGAGAAGAATATATGGGTTGTTTCCATACACATTTGGGCATGGATAAGGACCGTTATGGGTGGTTAATACAATTCCCATCCATGTTTGACCTCCATACATCACTGATAAAGCATTATGGGTGAACCTCAACCATAAATCATTATTAAAACAAACTCATATACAGTTTGGGGTAAAAAAACTAAGAATTTAGTCCCTAGTCAATCATTTATTTTAAGCCTCAAAGTCATTCATAAGTTCTTGTGTTATCCACTAATTTTAACCTAGGGGATATTTCAAGTGAGACACCAAGGATCAGAAAAAACCAATTTTTTTACTCAGTGATAAGGAATTTCCATTGTTTCATCAAGGCCAGTTGTGGTCCCTTGTTTCGCATGTTCACACCCCCTTGTGGGAATTGTAATAAATGACATAGCATGATGGTTTATTTTTGTAAAAGACTTGGCCTTCTTAGGAATTGGTCATCAAATTTATCATCCTAGAGTCTTTTTTCCCTCATCATTTATGTGATAAATTTTTAAGCAACATATAATTTTTGAGTTTTTCACTCAAAATCTTCCAATGCTGGGATGGTGAAATTGGTAATTGTGTCTTAAAAGGTTATTAAATCCTAGGGTCTATCTATTATACCATGCTAGTCATAGTCCTAAATTTTCGTGGACATGTGTTAAGCCTTTCATAGGATTTTTTAATTTTTAGATTTTTAATAAAATCATCAATAAGATGTATTTTAATTGTAAAAGTTCAAAAGGTCATAAAATTGGGCCCCCTGAGCCAATTTGGTCATGAAGATGCTCGCTTTTGGACCCAAATCATGCACTAAAGCCATAAACTCACTTTTTGAGAGTCAAATTAGTAATTTTTAATTATTGATTTTGATTTTCCCTCCAAAATTACTCAGAGGGTCAAATAAATGGGAAAATTGGAGAAAATCTAATTCCTAAATCAAAGGAAGCTTGTCTAGGACTTGTATCTAAGGTGTCTGTTATCTTTAGGGTTGTTCCTACTGCTTATTTTCAAAATTTTGATTTGGATTGGTTTTTGTTGTTTTAATTTTGATTTTGTTTTATGTTTTATGATTGATTGCTTTCCCTTATGATTCCCTTGGTTACCTAAAATCATTAAAATTTCCATTCATCAACTAAGAACCCATGAATCTGCAAAAGAGTATGGTTACAGGGTGATTTTTGTTTACAAACTGGCAACGTCCTTCCAAGCTGGCAGCATTTTAATGACAGAATATCCAAATGTGAGTAAGAGTTATTTCATCAATAAGATTACCAGGGCAGATGTAGATGTTCAGCCTTATGCATTTACTACCAAGTCTCTGTTTGTTGGGCACACTAATTATAAGTATTAAAACAGCTATGGCTCCTGGCGTTGGCAGCTGCTCTTTCTGGTGGGGAAAAATCTAGTAAGTCTAAATGCCACTGAAAAGGCATGGAAACAAATGTCCAGTAGTATTTCTGTAATAGTTCCAACTTTCATCTTGCCTTGATTGTGTTGTGAATATACTGGGAAGAAATTTTGTGCCAGATTCATACATGGCTCTCAAAAATGTAGTAGGATTCCTATTGGGTTTGCTCGTGTGCTTGAAAATCGGCACAGTAACAATTAATGGAAATGTAATATCTGGAACCACCGATGGATCTAAAAAGTGGGGTTATATCTGAATGTACATATGGGGATGTGGGAAGTGTCTACTTTGGTCCATATCATCCTATGAAGCCACATCGACTGTGCACGACACACCATCTAGTGTTTTCCTATGAGCTTCACAAGAAGATGGAGATCTATCGACCACATAAAGCATACCCAGTGGAACTTGCTCAGTTTCATTCAGCAGACTATGTGGAGTTCTTGCATCGAATAATACCTGATACCCAGCACATGTTCACCAAGGAGCTAATAAGATACAAAATGGGAGAGTTGCTCCTGTAGATTCTAGATTTTGGTGGATTATTTTGTTGCGTGCCTATACAAAGTCTACTGGAGATCATTTTTTAGCAGAAATACCTGACTGCCAGCGTGGAATGAGGCTTATTTTGACATTATGCCTCTCTGAAGGCTTTGACACCTTTGCTACTCTCCTTTGTGCAGATGGATGCTGTATGGTTGATCGCAGAATGGGAATTTATGGCTATCCCATTGAAATTCAAGCCTTGTTCTTTATGGCACTAAGGTGTGCTCGAATACTCCTTAAACCAGAAGGTGGGGGAAAAGAGTTCATAGAACGAATTGACAAATGGCTGCATGCATTAAGTTATCACATGCGTAATTATTTCTGGCTAGACTTTCAGCAGCTGAACAACATATATAGATACAAGACCGAGGAATATTCGCACACTGCTGTAAATAAATTCAATGTGATTCCTGATTCCATTACAGATTGGGTATTTGATTTCATGCCAATGACAGGAGGTTATTTTATTGGAAATGTTAGCCCATCTTGGATGGACTTCAGGTAATTTTGTTTGGGTAATTGTATTGCAATTTTTTCATCCTTGGAAACACCTGAACAGTCTATGAGAATAATGGATCTTATTGAAGAGCGGTGGGAAGATCTGGTTGGGGAGATGCCTCTTAAGGTTACATACCCTGCCTTAGAGGGTCATGAATGGCGAATAGTAACAGGTTGTGATCCAAAGAACACCAGATGGAGCTACCACAACGGGGGATCTTGGCCAGTGCTTTTGTGGCTATTCACTGCAGCCTGTGTTAAAACGGGAAGGCCACAAATGGCCAGAAGGGCCATTGAACTTGCTGAGAGCAGACTATCTAAAGATGGTTGGCCTGAATATTATGATGGTAAGCTTGGACGATATATTGGAAAGCAGGTTCGAAAGTGGAAAACCTGGTCAGTTGCTGGATATCTCGTAGCCAAGATGATGCTTGAAGATCCATCTCATTTAGGTATGATAGCATTGGAGGAGGACAAGAAGATGAAGCCCTCCCTCACTCGATCAGTTTCTTGAACTATGTAAAATGGGGGCATTCTAATCTTTGATCACATTTGAATATCTTATCATTTCTATATTACAAATGGGGAAATTCAAAGCACATGTTCTGCATGCTTTCTCTAGCATTCTCACCGTTGTTGATTTTACTCAGCGAACAGGTGGCAGAGTATTTTGAATTTGAAGACAGCGTTGCCAATGATTCCAGATTTCAAGGAGTTTAGTTACTCATCCTCAGACTATTAGGGATTTGATCAATATTTAAGCATACAGATGGCAGACACCTAAAAACAAAGAGTTATTTTTATATTAGATGGCTGTCAAAGTTCAGTATTTCCAGGCAGCGAGTCATCATTTCAGCAACTAACTTGATAGGTGGCAGACCTCATCAAAGAGGCAGAGGACCAAATAATTTCTTTTCTTGTAACTAGTTAGTCGATGTAATTAATATAAATTCTAGCATTGTTCAATGTAATAGGGGGTCTTGAGTGAGGAGAGGTCTCGACTGGGCAGAGTTCTTCCTTTGAGGAGAGCGCAAGGGACAGGTTGGCTGTCTTTGGGAGATATGTTGGAGTACTTGTAAACACCCCTGTATATCATGAATTCTCTGTAACTTCAATAACAGGTTTTAGTTTTTGAATAAATTTGATGTTGATTTGTTTCTGTACTGTATGAACTGTCACTTTGATAAATATTTTGTGTACTTGGTCACTCACATTCCAATACATAATTCTTATTAATAGTTGACAATTATCTTTCATTTATATACACAGTAATAGTTTCAATTCATATTTAGGATCATAAGACTTGGATATTGGACTTTGTCATTGCTTTTATGTTATACAGAATTGGTTTCATTTCCCTATACCTCTTATTCATACCAACCATCGCTAAAATGCTTTGATATCCTGGTACATACTTGTAATTATCCATCTGTTATATACCAGCTCTGTTCATTGAAAATTGTATAAATAATTGATGTTAGCCTAGTATCTGTAAATTGCTATTTGCCTTGGTTTGATACCAGCCTCTATTTTTTTATTTGATTTCATCTGATTGAACTCTTTCAATCAAAGATTTCCTTAAGCTTGGATCCTGTAGTCTAGGTCCAACTTTAGGGATAACAATGTCAAATTTGTTGAGGATATTCTATGGGACATTTATTAGCATAGAGGAACATATTCAACCATCAAAGGATGGGATCCAACTCACTTCCACAAAAGGGAGGTGAATTCTCTCATGGAGGGTCGTTTTGCCACTTGGATGAAGTGGTTAGAGGCAGAAAGCCTTCCCAAAGCAAGTGGGATACCTCAATATAGGTGGCATAATTATATCCCATGAATTCAAACCTCCTTCTACCATTATCTCAACTCCCAAAATCACCTCACACTTGGAAAATTTCCCCCCTTGGGGTTTGAGCTTCTTTTTTGCTATAAAAGCAGGGTTTTGCTCCTCAATCGGGAGGATGTATTGAACCTCTGCTAATTGTATTTATGTTATTGAATTTTTATTAATAATATTTAAGGATTTGGAGGCTCATGGTGGCAATGTCTCATGGTTATGCAAATTGGATAATTTTTAAGGTGATATTCAACTAAATTAGGCTTTTTTTTGTCAAGTTTGGTAGTATTGATATAGCTTCTTTTGATTTATCATTTGTTGTTGTCAATTTGTTCATTTATGTTTTATTTTTATAATATTTCAGGATTAATATATTGTACTCTGTTGTACTAATATTCTCCTTGTCTATTATGATGAAATGTACTAGATTAACCATGCTTGCTTGAAGGATTTTGTTGTTTTTCTAGCTTGCTTTAGGTGAAAGGATTTTGGATCTCAGTTGAATCCTCCTTATTTTCCATTAAATTATATCAGATGCAATATAATGTTTTTTTTCCCCACAAATGCTTCTTCTCTTTCACATTTTTTAAGATCAGGGCTTGGGGAGCTCTCTCTTCTCTCTCTAAAATTCAAATCTTTCTCGGTTATCGGTTATTTGTGTCTGACAAATTTTAGATATGAAAATTTTGATATTAAAATCTGATTTTTTAATCATATATGTATAATATCTATAATTTATTTAAATTATCATCTCAAACTAGGTCTATATTCACACTTAAAGTACTTGTTTTCATAAAAAAAATATCACAATTTTTCAAGTGCTTGAGTAGTATAAGTTCTTGTACTTTTATTTGATCAATTCATGGACTCTAAAATAAATCACTCACTCGGGGCGGCAGGAGGGGGTGGAGTTTTCTTCACTCCGGAAGGATCAATGGAAATTAAGTTCGCTTGGGGTCTGGGCATCGACACCAACAATATTGCTGAAGCATTGGCCCTTTGGTAAGGCTTGAGAATTTCCAAGGACTTGGTAATCACTGAGCTTATCATCATTGGGGACTCTAGAGTTTTTATCCGTGCACTGGCTGAAAATATTTTGCCCACCCAATTGGGCCTGAGGCATCTTCTCCGCAAGATAATAACTCAATTCTCCCTCTTTTCTAAGATTGATTTCTATCATGTGTTATGGGAAAACAATCCCCGTGCTGACCTAGAGGCAAATCAAGGGGCAGCCCTCAGCCCCAGGGAGCTAATCCTAAACTCAAATGTTTCTTATTGCCCTCCCCCATAGGACCGGGGGCTTAACTTGGGCCACCCCCCTCGTCCCTCCGTGGGCCCTCCCACCTCATCCATTCACACACTAGCAGTCCATTTCGTGGGCCCTCCCTCATCCCTCCACGTGCTCGCAGGCCACCGTGACACCTAGCGTGTGGTGTTCACGTGGCCACGCGTGGGGTGGCATCATAATCCTTCATGCCAGTCCCTTCATCCTCCATGGCATTAAGCACTCAAGCCCGAACAGTTCAAAGCTCCGTCCCACGATTAATGGTTTCAAGTTAGGCAACTGCAGGCTCGTTGATGGGAGGTCATATTGGTTTAATGAAGATGATTATCTGGGAGCTCTCGCATAAGGCGATTCTTGATGTAGTCTTGTCGAAGGAGGTTGCATGGTTCATTTTCATGGATGAATTCATCCAATCACACGACACCTTGGTGATCCTTGGTATGAAGGTCATGTCGAAGCATTTGGGCATTAGCTAGATTCATGGTATGCTAAGTTTTGAAATGACGTCGGCCTCTACATCATCGAAGGTTATAAGGGACCGAATTGCAAAGGGTCATGGCATTTTCATTGTGCTGATCTATTTGGAGCTCTGTCACCATACAGTTTGGAAATTGCTCATTCATAGAATGGAAGAAGAGTCCTCCACTGTGAGCGTGCTAGTCCCATCCTCGGTGGATAAAAAATTTAAGTTGAGCAGGAACTCAATTCACTACAATCCCAGGTGAATGCGATGGATTATGAAGGCGGATGGTGTTTGGATCATGTCAGTAAGGACTTGGTATTTCTCAGGAAAAAAATTAAAAGGAAGGTTAAGTGCACTAAGCCGCTTCTTTCTCCAGGCAACTGGTGGAGCTCAAAATCAAGGTGGACAAATTGGCCCTCAAACTCCTCAAGCATGAATAAAATGGTATTTCATCTAGTTCGGAGGGGTGACTTCGACCTCTTGGTTGGGTTCGCCAGCCCGCTCGTTTATGGCTTGCATCTTTCAGCTCTGTTTATGTTTATGTTTTTGTCTCTGTTATGGTCTTTAAGCGTATTAGGAAATTAGCAATTAGACCGATGGATTTCCACTACCATAAGGGCACTTTTGTTTAGTTTACACTATTATTAAGCTTCTGACTATTGGATTGTCGCTACCTTAAGGGAATTTTTTGGGATACGTCTGTCTTTGTCGCTCCCTCAAGGGCACTAAGTAGGTTTTTTTGCTTATGCTGCTCCCTTAAGGGCATCATTTAGGCTCTTTGCTTTAGCTTCAGTGAAAGCTCTTTTGTAATCTGGTTTTGGTCCTACAAGTGGTTACACCATCTCCCTTAATATAACATATCCACTTTTGTCTAAAAAAAAAAAATTGCTCACTAGTTTTTATCAGGTATGACAAAAAGGAGAAGGAAATGCTTTTGAAAATCAAACTTTTCATCATTCAGAGCACTCAAAATCCTTCCTTCTTCCCTCTTATTCATTCATCTTTTCTTCCAAAGAGTGTGTAATCCTTTTGATCCATTTTAAAGGGTCAAAAGGTATTTCATTTTTTGATTTCATCATTTTGTAAAGTCCATCAATAAATAAAGCAAGTGGGCTATACAACTGCCACACTCCACCCCCCTATTCATAGTTTCTTTCATGGTTTGGATTTTACTAATCAACACTTGGATAGAATCCGCCTTCTTGAAAAGTTGTATAGATTGGTTGTTTTTATTTTATTTCATCTCATATTAATTTTTACTTTCTTAAAAACTCATTTCCACGAAGTATGCTCTCGCCACCAACTAAAGCCTTTGTTGATTATTGGTGGATGATCAAAAAGTGACACATACTTGCGGTTCTAATTTGTTGTTAATCTGCTGATTTTACAAACTTATTTGTTGTATCAAATTGGAATAAACATTTTGTCCTCAAATCATGTATTCTCTTTCCCTCTATGGGATTTTCCTAGTCGTTGGGAAATAAAAAGCGATTTTCAACACTTTCTAATTTATTCACATTAATCTAATAATCCATTAATAAAATCAATTCCCCTTAGAAATATTATGAAATTATGGTATATGATAGATGAAAATCATGGGAAAATTTATGAAAGTAAGCATGAACAACTGAGTACTAACCTCGATATACAGTCAAGCTACATCCTTGTTGGTGTAGTGTTGGACACCTTCTCAAAGACTCCGATTCAGCCCACATTTCTGAGTGAGGAACCACTTTAGTCATCTTCTGGACACATTCTGAGTACTTCAAGTATATCGAGAATTACCTTCCTGTAATTCAAATCATCTCTTAATAATTAAAATGACCAAGACACATTTGTAAAACATTTTACTTCAACAACATTATTTGATTTTGAATCCAATGGCATTGATCTGATCTACAATTATTGTATTCTCGCTTTATGTGTTGATGTTATGTTTCTGATATTTACTTAAATTTGCAAACAATCTTGTATCAGAATTTACTTTAAAAAAAAACTCCTAAACAACTTACTTCCATCAATACCAATTAAAACTTAAAGAGCCTTAGACAACTCTTTCTTAGGGACCACCTCCCTTGGCTTCGTTGGGAGTTTTCCCTAAATGGAGGAGTCAAGATCAAGTGACCATACTTGACTCAATACTTTCCCCCAAGGACATACCTAGTATCTTGGAGATTTATGTTGTGCTTAACCCCTAGGTGTGTGAAAGGCGAAAACACTTTTTGGCGCCATTGTCGGGGATAAATATTTTTATTCCTATGGTACGACTTACCCCTTCTATTTTTTTTAACCCAATAAATTTTGATTGATCTAGTCGAACAATTTTGAAATAGACTTGGTCCATTTGGTGACTCCATAGTTTAAAAGCACTTCAAGGTATTCTACGAGAAGAAAATCACACAAAGTATCTGAACATTTTTATGATCCTGAAAGGGTCTTACGAAAAAAATTGCATAGACTTGAGTCTCATAGAGTCCTTGAAAATATAGCGGTTGAGTCTATTTTAGACATCTAGTTCTTGTTCACAATGGCAACTCTTGTTAATCCTACGGCTAATTTTCTTAGTCCAATGGATTCTTTCTTTCTTCCCCTTAATTTCAATAATAAAGTAGTTCATCCTCATTCCATACCAGATAAAGACATAGAGAAGCTACCTACCTTCCAAGGGAACAATTCCATTTCTACATCGAGTCATCTTAGCAAGTTCTCGAAATGTCTCCTTTGTTGGTGTCGGTATCCTGCCAGTCAACATGATGATGTATACATGAATCTTTTTGCTTTATCACTTGAAGAAGATTCCTATGATTGGTACATAAACCTTGCTAATGATTCATATAACTCTTGGGAATCCTTCGAGAAGGGATTCATGGAAAGATTTGGTGAAAAGAAGGAGCCTTGTTTGTTATTAAATGCACTCCACTCCATCAAGAGAAATGAAAATGAAATGATGGAGAAATTCAAAAAAAAATTCAGAGATCTTATTGCAAGCATGGATAATGAAATCAAGCCTCCTATAAATCCATCTTGGTTTATTACATAATGGCACTCAGTGGAGAAATGAGATACCAATTAAGAGACAAAGAACCTGCTAATCTTAAAGCTACCCAAGCATTAGCCATTAAAATTGATGTAAACATGTAGGCTTCAGGTAAGTCTAACTGGCCTGGTTTTACAAGAGGGAAATCCAAACAAGAATCCAAAGGAAAAGAGCCCATGTAAGAGGCATATGATAAGAATATTAAGAACTTAAATGAAAAAATGGAAGCCATGGAAGCTACTTATACTAATCAGCTGAAAAACATGCAGTGTTGGGTAGTAAGCATGGAAAGATATAACTCTAATAAGAAAATAAAAAAATCCATCCTAAACGTAACTGGGTTCCTAAGAAAACTCCTTATAAAGATAATAATATTCCAAATCAACTAGATACAACCAATGTGGTTGAGGAGTTGATCCCTTATTGTAGACCTTGTGATTCACTTCATGAAGAAGCTAGTTGGTATGTGGCACAACAAATTTTAGAACAAGGAATTTCTAAAAGTGGAAGTAGTGAATAAGTTTCAAGTGAGCCTGAATACATCAACGCAATTGGCCATATGTATCCCATGTCTAAAGAATATTGGAATAAAGAAAAAGAGTATAGTCGAGAGGTAGACAAATTAACTAAGAATTATTGTGTTATGCCTACATTAGAGAAGATTCGATAAATACTTATGTTCAATGGCATCACCCATCAAAGAACAGAAAATGATGGAACTCCAAAAAGTAATCAATATCAGGTAAACACTCCTCATGACCCAAATGATATTCTTGTTATGGGTGTTTGGTTTCAAAAAGTTGAGGTAGCAATTCTTGCAATTCAAATGATTAAAATTCAAGCACAATGAGAAAAAATGATGAAAGTGTTAAATGCCACTCCTCCTAAGAGAAAAACCTTTCAAGAAACACAAGAAAAAAACACTCCAATAAACAAATATGGCTCCTTCGACCTTCCAGGTATTTTACAAACCAAGGAATAGGGAAGAGAAGATCATCCTCCATTCTATATTTCACTATTGATGAATGATCTTTTTCTTCATAATTGTATGTTAGATTCTAGGTCTTCAGCCAACATAATGACCAAGAAAATCATGGAGCAGTTAAATTTAAAAATCACTAGACCATATCATAATATTTATGCCATGGACTCTAGAGAATTTGAGGTTGTTGGTATTATTTTGGGTTTTCCAGTCAAATTGGCTATGTACCCTAATATTCATCTAAACATGGATATTCTTGTAATTGGTGTACCTAAAAAATGGGGTATGTTGCTATGAAGAAACCGGGCTGCTAATTTGGGGGGATCCATTCAAATGGACTGGACTTATGCCACCAATCCTTTATATGAATATACAATGGTGAAATTACATAGTGAAAAAGAAAAGAAACATCATGTAGAAAACCCCAAGAATCCTTCCAATGAATATGTTTACCACACAGATAGTCTGGGAAATTATTCTTGCTACTCTACCTTTTTCACCCCAGTTAAAGAAAAATTTAAATATGAAAATGTAGAGGAAATATGGAAGATGAATTTTGATGTCGCTCATTCAAGATTTGGAAAGGGAGTTGGAGTTGTCATCACTTCACCTAGAGGAGATGTTTTTAACTTTTCCTTTAGGTTATAATTTGAGGCAACGAACAATGTAGCAAAATATGAGGCACTCATACTTGGTTTGGAAATAGATAAATATATGGGGATTAAGATGTTGACTATAAGAGGCCAATCCAATTTAATAATCCTCCAAGTTAAGCACAATTTTTCATGAAAATGTAAAAGGTTAAAGAAATAGAGGAATGTAGTGTGGGATACAATGGAACTCTTCGATGCCTTAAACCTAAGTATCATCCATAAAGATCAAAATAGATTAGAAGATAATCTAGTTGTAGCAGCTTCAACTCTTCAACCTTTAGATGAACTACTAAATGGAGCATTGGTAGGTATTTCATGATGATGAACATATTTTGAAATTTATCCATAACATAGAGGAATTTTCAAACTTCAATGTTAGTTTTCAGGAGGAGGTAAAGAGTATCAGGGTAAAGGTGATAAATTCGACATTCCAATACCTCATGGTCTAGTTTCACTTGAGCGTATATTTGATAGGAATGATAGAAGGAGAAATACATAGACTCAATGAAGCATGAGGATTACATTGACATCAACATTGGAGCAAATAATGAACCAAACATGATAAAAATTGGAAAATGTACTTCTGAAAAGGAAAGGAATGAATTAGTAAATCTAGTCAAAGAGTATATATATGTCTTTGCTTTCACTTATGGCGAGATCAAAACTTATCAGGAGGATGTGTTCCAACACACTATGCCTCTCAGACAACACATAAAGAAGTTAAACCTTTTCAACAAAAATTGAGGCAAATCAACCCCAAGCTTGAACTGATAGTTAAAAAGGAGCTTGAGAAAACGTTGGTTGTTGGGATCATTGTGCCAACACGACATTCATCTTGGTGCTCCAACTTGGTGTTTGTGAAAAAATTAATGGGAGCACAAGAATATGTATATATTTCTTGAATATAAGCATTTCTTGTCAAAATACAACTATTTGTTGTCTAATATGGAAACTCTTCTTCAAAATGTAATAGGTTTTGAAATGATGTCTATGCTAGATGGGTTTTCAGGTTATAATCAATTGGTCATCCAAAAGGAGGACAAACATAAGACTACTTTCATAACCCTATGGGATACCTTCAAATGCATAAGGATGCCTTTTGGTTTGTTGAATGTAGGGGCCACTTTCCAAAGGGCCATGGATTATGCATTTAAGGAATTAATTGGAAAGATCATAGAGATTTATCATAATGACTTACCATTTTTTCAAAACAAATAGTGACTCATGGAAGTCACCTCAATAAAATATTTGAAATATGTAGGAAATATCGTATTTCTTTGAATCTAACAAAGTCCGTCCTAGGTATTGAAGAAGGGAAATTGTTAGGACATATCATTTCCAAAGATGGAGTAAAGGTGGACCTTGGAAGGATTGAGGCAATTAAAAATATCCCTTTACATAAAAATGTGAAAGCTCTCCAATCCTTTAATGGCCACATCAAATTTATAAGAATATTCATCCCTAACTTAGCAGAGTTAATGAAGTCAACCCAAAAGTTATTAAAGAAAGATGTTAAGTTTGAATGGACTAATGAGGGTCAAGAAGCTTTCAGATGCATCAAGGATGCAATTACCAAATCACCAGTTTTGGTTAGACCTGATTATTCTAAATATTTCTTGATTTTTTCCTTTTCTTCAAAAAGTACTATCGCAGGGGTCTTGCTCCAGAAAAACAATGAAGGATATGAGAAACCCATCGCTTTCATGAGTCAAGCTTTACAAGATTCAGAATTGAAATATACAATCATGGAAAAGAAGGCTTATGCCTTGATAAAGTTGTTAAAACATTTCAAAACATACATTGGCTACTCAAAAATAATTGGTTATGTACCTCATGCAACTGCAAAATATATCTTGTCTCAACAATATTGTTTGGGCATAAGGGGTAAATGGGTCTCCAAAATTCAAGAATATTATCTAGATATTAGCCCCACAAAAATAATCAAAGGTCAAGGTCTATCCAAGATGTTAACTCAAAGGAATGAGGTGGCTTTAGGGATGGTGTGTCAGAAAAATGATCTCAAGCAAGTAAAGTCAGCGGGACTTCAACAGTTAGAGCGGGATCCATGGTATGCAAACATAATCTTATTTCTCCTTAATCTTACATGTCCTGGTCACCTTAAAGGTCACAAAAGAAGATATATAAGGATTAAATCCGTCAATTATTGCATCACTCAAGAGGGACTTGGTTGGAGAAACCTTGGCGGAATAATACCTAGATGTGTAAATGAACAAGAGTCTAACCAAATCTTAACCGAGTTTCATGCAGGATATTATGGGGGCCATTATGCAACAAAGGAAACAACTCATAAAATCCTTAGAGCAGGTTATTACTGGCCCTCCTTATTCATAAATGTACACATGTTTGTAAGAATTTTTCCTCAATGCCAGTTATTCATAGGAAATAAAAGGTTAGCAGCCTTTCCTTTGCAACCAGTTGTGGTGTTATCCCCTTTCCAGCAGTGGGGGATTGATTTCATTGGGAAATTCAAAGACAATTCAAGCAATGGGTTTTCTTGGATCCTAATAGCAACAGACTATTTCAATAACTGGGTAGAAGCAATACCCACCAAAAATGATACTGATAAAGTTATTATGGAATTCCTAGAGGACAAGATTATCACAAGATTTGGGGTTCCATCCAAAATAACAAACAACCTCAGTAGATCTCACATCGTTCTGCTTCAAATATGGAATTATCCTATCTCGGTCATCCAACTACTATCCCCAGGGAAATGGTCTTACAGAGTCAAACAATATTGAACCTAATGACCATCCTTGAGAAAATAGTTGCAAGTCACAAGAAGTCTTGGGATAGTAAAATAAAATATGCACTTTGGGCTGACAGGATAACTAAGAAAAGTGAAATAGGAAAGACCCCTTTCGAGTTGGTATATGTTTCGACTCTTTCTTTACCTATCTATCTTAAGTTTCCAATGTATCATATGATTCAAGAATATGTCTTAGAAGAATATTTCATTCCAAGCAGAATCAATCAGTTAATTTAATTAGATGAAAGTTGAAGGAATTCTCTTAACAGAACTATCGGAAACCAAGAGAAGGTTAAAAGAACATTTGAAAAGTATGCAAAACCAAGGACTTTTTCAGATTGGATATACAATGTTGTTGTGGGACAAATAAAGGGAAAAGCCAGGAAAACATGGGAAGTTCGATAATCTCTGGATGGGGCCATTTATCATCTATGACGTGGCTAACACCAATTCATTCCTTCTCAACACTAAGGAAGGAGAAAGGTTTCTGTTACCAGTGAATGGGAAGGAGTTGAAATTGCTCTTCAACGATCCTATCTAATGCCCAAGGGGGCATTATCAGGACTTTTTCTAAACCTTTTTCTTTGTATTATAATTTATGTATCATATTTCTTTCTGTATCATAGCTTATTGTTGTATATTATTTATGTACCTTAGTTTTGTATGATAGTTTTATGTAGCATAGTTTTTGTCTATTATGTTGCAACTTTTATTTCATTTGGCATTAATTTACATGTATATGGGACTGATGCACTTTAGTTTCTTATATGAACTAGACATTCTAAGGTCATCACACACTCTCTTTGATTGAAGATCATTCGAGTGCATGTCCCATAGTTGGAGCTAGATGTTATCCACTAATTTTCACTTAGGTGATATTTCAAGTGATCCACCAAGGATCCAAACAAATTGAATGTTCTTAATCAGTGCTCAGGAAGTTCGATGGTTTCATCAGGGCCAATTGTGGTCCCTTATTTCACACATTCATAGCCCCTTGTGGGAATTATAATAAATGACATAGCATGATGGTTTATTTTTGTAAAAGGCTTGGCCTTATTAGGACTTGTTCATCAAGTTCATCATCCTCGACTGCTTTTTCTCTTGTCAATTATGTGACGCTTTTTTAAGTGACATATAATTTTCGAGTTTTTCACTCAAAATCCTCCAAAGTCAGGATAGTGAAATTGGTGATTGTGTATTAAAATATTATTGAATCCTAGGGTATATGTATTATACCATGGTATTCATATTCCTAAAGTTTCATGGACATGAGTTAAGTATTTCATAGGATTTAATAATTTTTAGATTTTAAAAAAAAATCATCCATAAGATGTATTTTAATTGTAAAAGTTCAAAAGTTCATAAAATTGGGCCTAGGGAACCAATTTGGTCATGGGGATGCTTGTTTTTGGACCCATATCTCCCACTAAACCCCTAAACCCACTTTTGAGAGTAAAATTAGTCATTTTGAATTATTAATTTTGATTTTCTCTCCAAAATGGCTTAGAGAGTCAAATAAATGGGAAAATTGGAGAAAATCCAATTCCTAAATTAAAGGCATCTTGTCTGGGACTTGTCTCTGAGGTGTAAAAGTTGTTGAGGATATTGTATGGTACATTTATGAGCGTATACGATCATATTCAACCATCAAAATAGGGGATCCAACTCACTTCCACAAAAGGGGAGGGAATTCTCTCATGGAGGGTGGTTTTGCCACTTGGATGAAGTGGTTAGAGAAGGTAGAGGCTTCCCAAACCAAGTGGGATACCTAAAAATAGGTGGAATAATTCCCTCCCATGAATTGAAACCTCCTCCCACCATTCTCTCAACCCCCAAATCCACATCACACTTGGAAAATTCACCCCCTTGGGGTTTGAGCTTCTTTTTTGCTATAAAAGCAGGGTTCCGATCCTCAATCAGGAGGATGTACTGAACGTATGCTCATTGTCTTAATGTTATTGAATTTTATTAATAATATTGAAGTATCTAGAGACTCATGGTGGCATTGTCTCATGGTTATGCAAATTGGATAAATTATGAGGTGATATTCAGATAAATTAGGCTTTCTTTTTTTTGTCAAGTTTGGTAGTATTGATCTAGCTTCTTTTGGATGAGAGTTTGATTTTTTCAATTTGTTCATTTATGTTTTATTTGTATAATATTTCAGTATTAATATATTTTACTCGGTTGTACTAATATTCTCCTTGTCTTTTATGATGAAATGTACTAGATTAACCATGCTTGTTTGAAGGATTTTCTAGTTTTTGCAGGTTGCTTTAGGTGAAAGAATTTTCAATCTCAGTTGCATCCACCTTAGTTTCAATTAAATTATTTCAGCTTAAATCTAATGTGTTTTTCCCCACCGATGCTTGTTCTCTTTCACATTTTTCAAGATCAGGGCTTGAGGCCTCTCTCTTCTCTCTAAAATTCAAATATTTCTCAGTTACCAGTTCTTTGTGTTTGAGAATTTTTAGATATGAATAGTTTGATATTAAAATATTATTTTTTTAAAGAATATATTGATAATATCTATAATTTTTTTAAATTATCATCTCAAACTAGGTCTAGATTAAGTACTTGTTTTCATAAAAAAAAATCACATTTTTTCAAGTACTTGAGTAGCATAAGTTCTTGTACTTTTATTTGATCAATTCATGGGATTCTAAAATAAATCACTCACTACATTTTAGAAGATTTGAGAAAAAGGAGAAGGAAATGTTGTCAAAAATCAAACTTTTCATCATTCGGAGCACTCCAAATCCTTCCTTCTTCTCTCTTCTTCATTCCTCTTTTCTTCCAAAGAGTGTGTAAGCCTTTTGATCCATTTTAAAGGATAAATTTTTTTTTTCTGATTTCATAAATTTTTAAATTCCATCAATAAATAAAGCAATTGGAATACACAACACCCACATTCCATCCCCCCTGGGGGGATTTGCAGTTTCTTTCATGGTTTGCATTTTACTAATCAACGTTTGCACACAATACACCTTCTTCAAAGGTTGTATAGATTAGTTGTTTTTATTTTATTTCATCTCATATTAGGTTCTACTTTCTTACCCAACTCGTTTCCATTAAGGATGCTCTCCCCACCAACTAAAGGCTTTGTCAATTATTGGTGGATGATCACAAAGTGACACATAGTTGCAGTTCTAATTTGTTGTTAATCCTTTGATTTTAAAAAATTATTTGTTGTATCAAATTAGAATAAAAATTTTGTTTTCAACTCATGTATGCTCTTTCCCTCTATGGGATTTGCTTGGTCATTGCGAAATCAAAAGCGGTTTTCTACACTTTCTAATTTCCTCACATTAATCTAATAATTCATTAATAAAATCAAATCCCCTTGGAAAAATTATGAAAATATGGCGTACGATACTTGAAAATCATGGGAAAATTTCTGAAAGGAAGTGGGAACAACTAAGTAGTGACCTTGGGATACAGTCAAGATACATCCTCGTTGGTGTAGTGTTGGACATCTTCTCAGAGACTCCGATTCAGCCCACATTTATGAGTGAGGAACCACTTTAGTCATATTCCAGACACATTCTCAATACTTCCATTATATCAATAATTCCCTTCCCGTAATTCAACTCATCTCTTAATAATTAAACCAACCAAGACACATTTGTAAAAGATTTTACTTCAACATCATTATTTCATTTTGACTCCATTGGCACTGATTTGATCTGCAATTATTTTATTTAAGCTTTATGTGTTGATGTTATGTTGCTGAGTATTTACTTAAATTTGAAAACAATCTTGTATCAGAATTTACTTAAAAAAACCTCCTAAATAACTTACTTCCATCAATAACGATTAAAACTTAAAGAGCCTTAGACAACTTTTTCTTAGGGGCCACCCCCCCTTGGCTTCATTAGGAGTTTTCCCTAAATGGAGGAGTCAAGATCAAGTGATAGTAATTTACTCAAGACTTTCCCCCAAGGACACACCTAGTATCTTAAAGAAATATCTTGTTCTTAACCCCCAGGTGTGTGAAAGGAGAAAACACTTTTTGGCGTCATTTTTGGGGATGAATCTTTTTATTCCTATGGTACGAATTACCCCTTTTCTTTTTTGTTTTTTAACCCAATAAATTTTGATTGATCTAGTCGAACAATTTTGAACTAAGTATTGACCTCGAGATACAATCAAGCTACATCCTTGTTGGTGTAGTGTTGGACACCTTCTCAAAGACTCCGGTTCAACCCACATTTCTGAGTGAGGAACCACTTTAGTCATCTTCCAGACACATTCTCAGTACTTCTAGTATATCGAGAATTCCCTTCACGTAATTCAACTCATATCTTAATAATTAGAATTGAACAAGACACATTTGCAAAACAATTTTCTTCAACAACTTTATTTAATTTTGACTCCATTGGCACTTATATGATCTGCAATTATTTTATTCTCACTTTATGTGTTGATGTTATGTTGTTGAATATTTGCTTAAATTTGAAACAATCTTGTATCATAATTTACTTCAAAAAAAACTCCTAAACAACTTACTTCCATCAATGGAAATTAAAACTTAAAGAGACTTAGACAACTCTTTCATAAGGACCACCCCCTTGGCTTCATTTGGAGTTTGGCCTAAACAGAGGAGTCAATATCAAGTGACAGTACTTGACTCGAGACTTTCCCCCAAGGACACATCTAGTAGCTTGAATATCTATGCTGCACTTAACCCCCAGGTGTGTGATAGGAGGAAACACCTTGAACCAAATTGTAGGACTTTGATTGGAATTCTTTTTCATAATACAAGAACATGGTACCAATCTAAGGACTACAAAATGGTTGGTTCTCTTTTCTCAAGCCACGAATTTGTGATAAAATAAATATATTTGTATTTAATAAACTTTTTGAAGTCAAAGGACATGTATAAGTTTCCTAACCATGATACATCCCTCATAAGTATAACATTTTCCCCATGAAATTAATAAGGGGTGCTTTGAAGTAT
Source organism: Pseudotsuga menziesii (assembly GCA_001517045.1). Classification (NCBI taxonomy): domain Eukaryota; kingdom Viridiplantae; phylum Streptophyta; class Pinopsida; order Pinales; family Pinaceae; genus Pseudotsuga; species Pseudotsuga menziesii. The sequence continues at coordinate 372,002 of LPNX010397162.1, read as the reverse complement.
TGGTTACAATTATGAATTTCTCCTTTGGCCGAAGCCATGTTTTTGGGATAAAATATCTAAACGTTTTCTTATATTCAAGTTATTTAGGATTATACATCGTGTAACAAGTTCAAAACAACAATACAAACCATACAGGTGGAATGTTTTCCCTATGAGAGGATTGATTTTATAATTTTATAATTATATGTAAAAAGGATAGTTCTTGTGTCCAAACCTACTGGTTAGACTTGAAAATGAAGGATTTATTCCATGAACCAAGAATTGAGATAATGAAAGAGTTAGATCTATAAGGTGGAGGAACAAAGACTAGATTCCAATGTTGGACAACACCTAGCATCTTTCCACCTTCCAATTGATACTTAGGGAAAATTTGGTTTTTTTTCCCACCCATTAAACAAATATATGATGATTCCTTATCATTTGTGGTTACTTCCATGTGAAGAAAAAAGGTGATATCATTTTATCTATATCCTCCCTCTATACCATCCTCACCATCTATGTATAAATTCTCATGTTCGAAGAATGGGATTGAGAATTACGAGTGGAGATGGTAATCATTACCTTGATATTAAAAAATTTCATGGCTAGAGAAAAACATATACAATATTGTTTAAAAAAATGTAAGTAATGTTAATATATCTCCAAGATAGTGCATCCAAAGAGGACATGCAATTTAGAAGAATGCACTCAAATATATTTACTGCATGGGGAGACAATTCTCACCTTGCTTGACACTAAAAGTGAGCACCAAAATATTTAAGAAGACAAATATGAAAACTAGAATTTTGTTCATTGCTCTTTTAAAGGTATATTATTCGATGATTCTAGTGTAGAAAAATCACAAGCAAAATTGGTTGTCCCTCAATTAGATGGTAGACAATGAAGAGGTGAGACCTTTTAGGGAGCCACAACAAACCTAAAAATCTAAGTAAGATAGAAAAGGGTTTCTTTTCAAGTGGATCCCATGATGAGCATGACCAGCATTACTACACATGTATTATTGTGTAGAGATGTTATCAAATTGAAACCTAACCACCCTATAAATGACCCGCATCAAAATTTTCAGGTAGAATTGACAAATATGGCATTTACCACCCCAATATTTGCATGAAATGAAACTTTCCTTTCTAAATAAGTGAATGACACAATACATTATAGTTGTTGAACATAATATTTAGACTCCACAACCATCTACATTATGGAAATTGACAAAAACATATGAAAATAAATCCTCCCAATGAGCCATGGATGTCCATCTAAAATATGAAATTCTATGGTAGACACTAAATTTCGGATGGGGAAAGTAGAAGAGCTTTATACATATAGATTTTATAGAAAATTAGTAGTGCTGGAAAATTTTAACCATAATAATCTGTGAGAGGCCATATAGGTAACATGTTTAGCACTGATATAGAGATGGAAGCTAAACCCAATGATCATGATGGGAAAGTTGGGAATAAAGACCAATGTACTGTGTGAATCTATTAGCAGCGTGAGTGGAGTTTTTATGTCTCCAAACTATCATATGATATAACTAAATCATGTTTTCCTTGTCTTGGTGAAGAAATAATTCTAATCTAGTGAAAATTAAAACAAGTCAAATAGCACTTGACCATAATTCCAAGATGTCTGGCCCAAAATGAAGAGCAAGAAAAATTCTTGAGTAAACTACATATAAATTGTGTGATCCCACCAATCTTTATTTTATTAAAAAAATTGTTCAAACCAAGAGTATTTTTTAAATTGCACTCATAAATTCTTCAAATGGACAATTTGCATTACTTAATTGATGGCTTCCCTCACTCCCGGTGCCAAAAATTTAACTGCTTGTAGAAGTAAGGTGTAGTCGGTTGCATAGTACAAAAAGGTGTCCTTTATTACAATTTTTATGGGTTAAGAATGAAGAAATATATTTCTTAATTGGGATAAATATATGTAGCAATTGTAACCTCTACAACTGATTCCACCACTATAATATATCTAACCCAGTGGATGCAAATATTTCTCAAAACTACAAGGAAAAATAGCTAGGGACTTCCGCCAAATATTAATTTCCCAAACAAATGTAACTTACTGTGCATTTAATCCGACTTAAGGTACTCCACTTGGTTATAGTGACTTCCAAACTCTAATAAAGTTATTGTTTTAGCTTTCTCCTTTATCGACTAAGTGCACTCTGAATTTGGCTGGCTATTTGAGACTGATATGTTATGTTTAGATAATTTATGAATTGGGTTATGGGAACACATCGATATCGTTTCAAATGTTGAAGATACCATAGAGACAACATAAATAGAATCTTTATAAAATCACAAATAACATGTAAGAATTACAAGCAATGTATTGACATTTTACTTGGCAATTTGGTGGTAATATATTAATTGAGAATACAAATGATCTACAACCCCAAAGAGACTAATATTTATTATATTTTCAACCTGATATGCTTGCTGTAGCTTACAATTTCTTGGATAAGGGTGTACATCAACCTTCTGGTGTTATGGATAGCATACTTGATTTGACAATCAATAGAATGGCCAAATGGCCCACTGGTGCGCACTCTTTATTAATGAACTTTTTGTAACTAACCCAGCTGAAAAGTATGACCACCAAAATAATATAAATCAGCTCCAAAATTACCTAATAAATGATAATATGGATTAACCAAGGTCTATTATGTGGCTTGCAAGTTCTGGAAAATAATGGCAGTTCCTAATGATCCGTGATTTGAAAGCCATGTGGTCAAATGAAATCTAAAAATAATTTATGTAGTGAACCATTGTGAGATGCGTTTCCCCCAGTGAATGACGTCCCAACTGATGTGACTTTCTTCCTTAAATACAGACCTCAACTTCTTTTCTAACAATGTGTCCTTTTCCTCTTCAAATCTGGGTGTGAACTTAATTCAAGATAACAAGAAAGAGAAAATTATCGTTGGATATATAATAATACCAGATCTTGTTGTAAGAATGCACCCTCTCCACATATATGGTGACTTCAAGTGTGCTTGTTCTAATCAGTTATTACACTAAAATCACAATAGCACCCTTCCTCTCCAAAGAAATGAACTCTACCTCCCTCAATGAGCTAATATAACACCCCTCTAATGCACCCTTATTCAAACTAACATTGAAAATTCACCAAACCCCCACACATCGATTCACTAAATATACCAGGCACCATGAATTTATCATTGAGATTCGTGTGGGAAAGAAGGTATTTTACCAACAATATGTTTCTCTTGTTCTAAGGTCAAGGTAGACACGTAACGACCAACAACGATAATCAGAGAAGATTTATTCTTGCCAACAATATGAGTGATATTCTTAATATTCTGTTTGGATAGGACAACCAATCAATATAGGTCAAAATAAGAACATGTACGATCATTTCATTTTGCATGTTCATCCCATACAAAAATGTTGGAAACAAGTAGTGGATATACATCTTTGAGCAATTCATCTTTTGGACTATGAAAAAATAAAATGTCCTTTAAAAGAACATAATTGCTATTTTTTGCTATAATAATCCGTGAAAGAAGATTGAAACGAAGACTAGCAAACCATTTAGAATTTTAGGGAAATTTGTAATTAGTTTAAAAGTATCAGGTCATAAAACAAAAGAAAACCTAAATTAAGAATCCTCGTGCAAATTCAATAATTAAACCCTAATTGAACAAGAGAATATTTACCTAGAATAATGGTTGAGGTAATCGGTGTACCAATATTCTAGCCATCAAGGGAAGTGGAAGAACATTGCACAATCTCGATTTGGGAATTGATTCTTACCTATTGTACCTTAAGAATACTCCTGCAAATTCAATAATTAGACCCTACTTTGGCAAGGATATCTATCTATCTATCTATATATATATATAATAATTACATTGTATCAATATTACATTAGTTTACATAAATATATTATTACATAGTATATTAACTATATAATATAATAACATATATAATAACTATACAATATATTCATATATTAACTATATAACATGGTGATCTTGAAGTAAGGTTTATCAAAGTGAAATTGTGTGGAATTAACATGACTTGATTACTTTTGGAGTGTTCTAGAAACCTTATAAGGCCATCTTCCTCATGAAAAGGTGTGTCAAAAGTGTTTTAAAATTCATTCCATTTATGTTGGATCCTCAATTGACCCATGTTTTCCAACATCAATAAAAAAAGGTTGATAACTTGCAAAAATAGGCCTCCATTAACAATCAAATGATGAAAACTATTAAGCTTGTCATGATCGTGATCAATTGGCTCACTAAGCATTCAAGCAAGTTAGGGTGTTTTTATTTTTTCTAAAATATTACATTTTATAATTTGTGTATAATAGTATATGTTTATTAAAATAAATTATTATTATAAAAATTAAAAAACTAACTTTAATAAGCATTACCAAATTAACATTAACCCCTTGCACCTAGTCTATGAGACCATGACGGTGAAAGGAAACAATTTTGTGACTAGTTTCAATTCAAACATTAATCTAACTTCCCAAATTCTTCCATGATCAATTATCTAAGTTAGCCTTGTTTTTTATTCCATGACTGATTTAGTCATTTATTTTATTCATTTTTAGTTTTAGTTGTGATCATTTAAAATTGCTCATATTGGGTCATATTTCACTTAAAAACACTACGGTGACCGACGTTTTTGGTGGTTTATTCACTTTTTTAGAACAGTAATCCATCATTAGTACCTTAGTTACACTAATTAGTCAATTTTATTACTTTTTAAGCTTTAATACACTATGAGGTAGACTAGGGGTGCTTAGGTGGACATATGCCATGTCAAGTTGAGGTTCTATGACCCACATGGGTACTCCAGACTAGTCATCCAGCTACATATTCACAACCATCATTTTTGGTGCACTCCCATTCATTGAATGTGGACAGGCAAGTTGACTTGGGGCGCTAGAGTGGGATTTTGCCCAAATTTGGCTTGATTTCGTGCAATTAATGTTGCATTGAGAGTATAAACCATCGATTTTTCCACACCCACATTGTCCAAGGTGTAATCATTGACCCAGTACACATCAGACATGCCACTTCAACAATTTGTGTCCATTTGGAGATATTTGGGATGAGATTGGCCCACCTAGGGGGGTTTGATGCCAATTTGGTAATTTTGGGATTTTTGCTCACAATTGGATTCCAAATCCATTCGAAAATCTTATGATGTATTTATAAACATGTTAATAACAATTTAAAATTTATACAGTCCAAAAATTATCTTGTTTCCAACTATCATTGTGTGTAATTTAACTGTAATTTGATGTTTTTTGCTGAATCTTGCACCCAAATTTGATTTGTGAACCTCACTAATACTCCTAGATTCTCCTGTGGTTCGAATTAATCACTTTCCAGTTCAAATTTATGACATGGTATCAGAGCTGGTTGGAGATTTTTGAGTTGCGGACCAAATTCTTAGTGGATTTGCGATGCTTTGTTAGTGAATTCCAGATAAAATCGAATTGCTGAGTGTAACCCAGTTAGCAATTTCACCACCATCAGCACAAGAAGTAATAGAGGATACCCACATCATGCTAACACCTTTCAACTTCTTTGAATGGAAGGTAGAGATGGTGATTCAATTGAGAGCCAAGGGGATTTTTAGTATTACTGTGGGCGTTGAAGTGGAACCAAATACTGCTGTGGAAAAAGCCAAGTTTTTTAACAAATTGGATGAAGCATATGGTTTGCTGTGTTTGAGCATCTCAAGAGAGTTGTTGTTCCATCTTGACAGTTTCACATCACCAAAGGAGGTTTGGGAGAAACTTAAGTCTCTATTTGGAAAAACTGATGAGCTACGTGATCACCAGCTTGAGAATGAGGTGATAAGCTTGATCCCATCGCACTATGACACAATCCAGGACTTCTTCACCAAGTTCAAATCACTTGTATTCCAGTAAAAATAATGTGGGATTGAGAAGAAGGAAGATCAACTGATCTTGTCTATACTTTCAAAGTTGGGGCCAGAGTTCTTAGTCTTTGTGAGCACATTTCACTCAGGCAAACTCACCCTTCGAAACTGGAAATGCCAAGTCTGGATAGTTTCATGGAGTCACTCACTCAAGAGCAGGACAAATTGGTCCAAATGGGTTCCATCAAGACCAAATATCAAGCTCTAGCAGTGGGGGTTTCTAATTTAGCAAAGGGCAAACCCAAGTCCAAGAATTTGAAGTTGTCAAACAAGAAGAAATTAGAAAACCCAAATCCAGTGAGGGAGCAATGAATCCACCCAAAGAAAAAGAGAAGAAAGGGAAAGAGAAGGCCAAATGCTCTTATTTCCACAAGGGATGGCATCTACAAAGCTCATGCATGAAGAAAAACATAAACACCATGGCGCAGTTGCTGGAGAAGAACAACATTCCATTTCCTGACAGCGCTAGGAAGAGAGATGGAAACTCCAACTCAAGTGAAGGCAAGGAGAAATGTCATGCATTAGTGGTAGGTAATTCTAATTCCTCATCCTTTATTATTGATTCGGTTGCTTCTAGGCATATGGTGTCTAGGAGAGAATTCTTCTCCTCCATGACTTTGAATGCTGGCCCAGCAGTTCGAATGGGAGATGATTCTGAACTCCAAACCAAAGGGATTGGGAGAATTTATTTCGACTATGGGTTATTCAATGATGTACTATATGTACTGGACCTTGCAGCAAATTTGTTGTCAGTATACCAGATGACCCATACAGGAGAACCACAGAGAGTAATCTTCACTCCTAACTCTGTACATATTTCTGAAATCTCAATAGACCAAATTGTTGCAGTTGGGTATGTTGATCATCATGAGAGAATGTACAAATTCTCTAATTTCATCCCTAATTCCATTGATCAAGCACTTCACTCACATGCCAATGAATTTTCCAAACTATGGCATGAGAGGTTTGGCCACATGAATTACAGATATCTCCAAACATTTTACAAAGAAGGAATGATGGAAGGTCTTCCACAAATTCAGCCATCTATTGGAGCATGTATTGGATGTGTGATTGGGAAGCATCCTGAGCAGAGCTATGAGAAGGGAAATGCAAGGAGAGAAACACAACAACTTGGGTTGGTGCATTCTGATATGATTGGTCCACTACCCACTCCCTCATATGGTGGATATAGGTATGTGCTTACATTTATTGATGACTACTCTTGATTTTGCTGGGTGTATTTTCTGAAATTAAAATCTTAGGTGTTTGAGCAACTCAAAGTTTGGAAAGCACTAGTAGAGAATTAGAGTGGGAAGAATATCAAAGTCCTTAGGAGTGATAATGGAAAGTAATATGTGAATCATAATCTATAGCAACTTTGTGAGGAGTGTGGCATCCAAATGCAACACTCAACTCCCTACACACCACAACAAAATGGTGTGGCGGAGAGAAATAATAGATCTCTCAAAGAGATGGAAACTTGCATGATAGAAGTGAGGGAACTTAATCCCAAGCTATGGGATGAAGCCATCAGCTGTGCTGCTCATATTAATAATAGAGCCTTCCATAAATCAGTGAAAGGGATGACACCCTACGAGGCATGGTTTGGTGAAAAAGCAGATGTCTCAAATTTCAGGCTATTCGGGACAAAAGTATTGGCAAGAATACCTTCAGAGAAGAGGAAAGCCTTGCAGCCACAAAGCAAGGAGTGTCTCATGGTTGGATATGGTGAAGACACCAAAGGGTAAAATCTCTTTGACACATCTACAGGAAAAATATTTGTTGAAAGAAGTGTCAAATTTGAAGAAGAGCCAATTCCAGACTTTGAACTTGCACCGGGGGATTGCTCCTCTCCTCAACCATTCGAAGATGTAAGTGATGACACATGCTCTAATTTTTATGATAATTCTGATATGAATGTTTATGAATATGATATTGTTGTATATGACTCATCGTTTAGGCCCAAATGGGATAAAACAATTGTGCAAGAAGCTGGAGAATTTCCAAGCAATTCTCAAGAGCCTAGGAGAACTAGATCCCAAACTAGTAAGGCTTCATTTGCTAGTGATAGTGATCTTCCTGAGAACTATTACATGCTGATAAGTTCTGACCCACAGACATATCAGCAATCTTGTACAGACCCAAGATGAAATTCAGCAATGTAAGATGAGCTTCAGTCCCTCCAAGAGAACAATACATGGGAATTGGTTCCCCTTCCTCCCAAGAGGAAAGTTATTCAATGTAAGTGGGTCTACCGAACCAAACATGATGCTGATGATTCTGATATAAAACACAAGGCTAGGTTAGTGGCTAAAGGCTATTCTCAGGTCCATGGAGTTGATTACACAGATACCTTTGCATCGGTTGCAAAGATGGACTCAATTAGACTAGTTCTTGCACTAGCAGCTAGTAAGTGTTGGGAGGTTCACCATATGGATGTAAAGAGTGCTTTCTTGCATGGTGAAATACAAGAGGAGATCTATATGCAGCGGAATTAATTTTTCCAAGAGGATCCTTCATTAGTATGCAGGATGAAAAAATCACTGTATGGACTCAAGCAAGCCCCCAGTGCTTGGTATGTAAAAATGGATGCTTTCTTGCTTTCAATTGGCTTCACAAGATGCAAATCAGACCCTAATGTGTATTTGCAGAAAAATGATGTTAATTTGCAGGTCATTGTTCTTTATGTTTAGGATCTTCTTATTACAGGTTGCTGCACCAATTCAATTGGCCAAATTAAGAACTCTTTGCACAGTGAATTTGCTATGACAGACCTGGGATTGCTAAGGCAATTTTTGGGCTTAGAAAATGAGCAAAATGGTAAGGGCATCATGATGAGTCAGCGACAGTATGCTTCAGACCTGTTGAATAATTTTAATATGTCTGAGTATAAGGCAGCCAAGTCTCCATTTCTTTCTGGTATTAAATTGCATGAATTTGGCAATTCCTCAATGGTGGATATCACACTCTACAGGCAACTAGTGGGCAGCTTGCTCAAACCTCACTCATACATGACCTGATTTGTCTTATGATGTGATTGATGTAGCAAGACACATGACCTCCATTGGAAGGCTTCTAAAATAATTATTCAATATGTCTAGGAAACCAAGAAGTTTGGAGTGCACTACAAAACTAGTTTCTCACTTCAACTAGCTGGATTTTCTGATTCAAATTGGGTCGGTGATCCAATTGACAGAAAGTCAACATTAGGTTTTGGATTCATGTTTACTGAGGGTCCTATTTGCTGGTATAGTAAGAAACAACACACTATCTCACTTTCATCAGCAGAGGTCGAATACAGGGCAGTAGTCAATGCTGCAACTCAGTGTGTTTGGTTGCAGGGAATTCTTCAGGAGTTTGGTGTCACAATTGATTCTCCAACCAACATTTGGGTGGATAATCAGAGTGCCATCAAGATATATACTGATCCAGTACATAGGTAGAGGAAAAATCACATAGAGATTCACATACATTACATTCGGGGCTTAGTGCATGACAGAGTGATCTCACTGTAGTATTGCCCATCCACCAAGCAAACTGCCGACATTTTTACCAAGGCTTTCACTGAGAAGACCTTCACTTACCTGAGATATTTGCTTGGGGTGACTGAATGATGGTAATTTGTTATTATATAATTGTATGTTGAGCCCCATTTCCATTCTTGAGGAGAGGTTTTTCCCATGTGGTTTTCCTTCTTTCCTCAGTTTCGCATGGACAAATAAAAATTGAAATTTATGATTATGTACTTGAGGTGACTTGAGCCATTGTTGCCAATACCTTCATCATTTTGTGAGAATAATTAGTTGTTGGATTAAGGGAGGGTGTTATAACAGTAATCCATAATTATTACCTTAGTTACACTAATTAGTCAATTTTATTGCTTTTTAAGCTTTAATACACTATGAGGTGGACTAGGGGTGCTTTGGTGGACATATGCCATGTCAAGTTGAGGTTCTATGACCCACATGGCTACTCCAACCTATTCATCCAGACACATATGCACATCCATCATTTCTGGTGCACTCCCATTCATTGAATGTGGACAAGCAAGTTGACTTGGGGTGCTAGAGTGGGATTTTGCCCAAATTTGGCTTGATATGGTGCAATTAATGTTGCATTGAAAGTATAAACCATCCAGTTTTCCACACCCATGCTGTCCAAGGTGTAATCATTGACCTGGCACACATCATCCATGCCACTTCATCAATTCATGGCCATTTGGAGAGATTTAGGACAAGATTGGCCCACCTAGGGGGGTTTGATGCGAATTTGGCAATTTTGGGATTTTTGCTCACAATTGGCTTCCAAATCCTTTGAAACTCTTATGATGTATTTATAAACCTGTTAATAACAATTTCAGAGTTATACAGTCCAAAAATTATCTTGTTTCCAACTATCATTGTGTGTAATTTAACTGTAATTTGATGGCTTTTGTTGAATCTTGCACCCAAATTTGATTTGTGAACCTCACTATTGCTCCTAGATTTTCCTGTGGTTCGAATTACTCACTTTCTGTTCTGAATTTCTCACACATTTATTTTATATGGTGCCCAACTTTTTTAATTTTCTAGTCACTAATTACCCATTTTTCTACTAGTGAATGTAGTTCAAGGAACTTCAGTTTTGAGTGTCAATTTGTGAAGATGTCATGAGTTTTCTACTCACATAAAAATTTTGAAAGCGGTTCCATGGAAGTATCGGCTCTAGTTCAAAAGGTGTTATGTAGTAGCCCTCAAGTTACCGTGCGGAAGAGTTTTTGTCAAATAAGTATGTGGACTAGCTGGTGTTTCTCAGGACAAGAAACATGTGAGCATTGAGGTCCTGTGGGGAATAACATAGTTAGGATAAATTAGGGAGTCAAGCTAGTATGAATAGGGTCATGCAATAAAGTGGAAAAAGGGAGCATTCCCACAAAGGCAAGAAGAACTCTAGTGAAGTGGCAAAAAAGAAGGAAAGATAGTGGTTCATTTAGTAAAACGAGGAATTTGTTAGAGTTAGTTAGAGTTTTGTTTCAATTTAGTGGACCATGTGATTCATAGAACCAATGTAAATATCTAATGGGTTAGGTAGAATAGGTTGTTGAAAAATTGCTAATGTCCCTTGTGAGAAACTATTTTGAACAATGATGTATTACTATTATGAGAAAATGATCTTGTTTTTGTGATTAATAACTAGATCGGTAGACTGTGTGCATATATACATAATGTATTGGAGAAGAATATCAGTATATATCCATGTTGTCTGCGTAGATCTATCCAAAGTTCTTGATGTACAAGATCCATTAATAACCAAGTGTTTTCGTGGTTTCCTTCCATTTTTTATTTCCATGTAAAAATCCTTGTTGTCATGATGTATGGTGAATGTTTGTTATGTTATGTGAATGCCATACATGATTTTTGTAAAACAATTTAAGTGATAATAATAATAGTATGCATGTAATCTAACTTATGATTTTGTCGTGCAATTAATATATATGCACTATGATATGTTATGGTAATGATGGTGAATGTGTCGAAGTTGTATTGAATGAATTATCCCATAGATTAGTTCACTCTTCCCTCCATTACTACATAAACATGGTTCATGTATCTCCCATGGGTACTTCAGGTGAGACTTCACTTGCTTGTAGGTGATGTTGAAAGGGTCGGTATCTTGGGGTTTGTTGGTTTATTTAATTGTGAATTGGGTTTTGTTGATGATTGATCCAATAGAACTTGGATCATGTTTATAAGATCCATGGAGGAAAATAGAGGTTGTAGGATATAAGGAGGAGAAACGATAAAAAATATCCATGCGAAAGAAAATGTAAGGTATATTGATAAGGAAAATTCATTCTCTTCTATTAACAAAATATATAAAGGCCTACAATAAATTGAAAAAGTTTTATTAGAAATCGAAACTCTCTTATCAAGAAAAATCTGAGGAATTGATAGTTTTAAAGGAAAAATTGTGGAACTTTGTGGAAAAGGGGGGTTCGGATGCCCTAGTTAGGGTTGTTGAAACTAAATATGGATGGCCATATCGCTGAAAGAATACATTTGTAGGTGATGATGTCATAGAAGAATATCATGTTGGGAAAAGTAAAAAGGAGAAAGAACTTGAATAGGTCAAAGCCTGTAAGGATTTCTCAAAGGAGGAAGAAGAATAATTGGAAGTTCAATGGATTTGACTGAGTGACTTGATTGAAATTCAAGACTTGGAAAGAGATCTAGAAAAATGGAAGGAAAAAACAAATTATTTAGAATATGATCTAATGGCCGCTATGGAGAAATAGGAAAGGAAAATATGAAAAGTAGAGGTAGATAAATGAAGGGAACAAGAGACTGTCATGACTATATGCAGGTTAAATATGGAGACTGAATGATTATATCATGAAAAAAGATATTTGAATCATTTGGCACTTGTTATGATAAATTCTTTCCCCCATTCACATATGTACTATGTCTATATGAAACAATATATTATCTCTCTTTAAGTCAAAATTATGGCAGTTGTGAATGAATATTGAATTGAGACACTTGAACAATTCATATGATCTTTTTCGAGTAATGATGAGTATCAGGACTTGATATGTGAAATTTACATGCATAACCTCGTCATGGTTAATTTTAATTATTGGGATCCTAACCAATGTGTAGGGGATGTACAGTTATGAGCATTTGTATCTTTATGAGAAATACGGTGAAATGGGATAGATCATTGTCATTCTTAGACTTTATAGAATGGGAGGATATTTTGTGGGTTAGAGGATATTTTCAAGATGAGCATAGGTAATGAAAGACTAGTTATTCACCATTTTGATAAAATAAGATTAGAACTCAACCATGAACTTATGCATATATTGGGTACCTATTCACAAGTTGGAGGTTATATTGTGCGTAATAAGGAGAGTCAAAACTCTCGACCCATAATTAAATAAGAATGAGCCATTTACCTATGGAATATTTGAGGTAGAATTGGAGTTTCTTCAAGTATATTTGTATTTCCTTGAAGTACATGGAGCCAATTGGATTAGATTGAGGCTTCATATCCCTCTGTAATGGATCCATATTGAGGAAAAGGAGGAGGATTATTTTGGAACATTGTCATCCAATAGATGGAATTTTACACAGCAGAAGAGAAAGGTAATCCATCCTACAAATGGAGTACCAGTTGTCTGGAATCAGCACCTAGTACTTCTTCCAGTTTGGAAGAATTTTTTGCATGAGGACATTCAATGTCCTTGGTTGGGAGGAAATGATGGACCTTGGATATTGCATCCCTAAAATACCTTTTTGAAACCATTACCTTCCTTTTATCCACCTTCTTAAGACTCACTTGTTTCTTTTTATACTCATATTGCAGATATTTGGCATAAGATATGAAGTGGTTTGTATTTCTTTGTACTTCGTTGGTTATTTAATGTGTAGGTGTTTAAATGCATGCTCATAGTTACTCATAAGGTTTGTGATGCTACATGTATATCAAAATGACAGTTTTGTAGGAGTTTGGAACCGTTATAATAGTGCTATGAAAGATAAAGAACCGTCACAACTATTTTGTGTCGAAGTTGTAGAACCATCACAAAATTTTGTGGAAGTTGTTAAACCATCATAACAGTTTTGAGGAAGTTACGGGAAAAACACAGAAAGCTGTAGAACATTGGTGAGGGCTTCATCAGAGCTACAAATACTACGTAGACATACCATGAGTAGCTAGATAACAAGTATAGGTAGTTAGAGAGTCCTTGAAGGAAGCTGCAGAACCTTTTAGGTGTGAAAACTCTACAGAAGGTTTTGCAACTTGGTCTCGCATGTATATGGAAACTAGGGATAGAAGTTCAGTTTTCCTATAGCATGGGCATGTTTTTATTATTGCTCCATTTTAGCTACCACTATAACAAACTCTTTATTTCTTTATAAACTTGAGAGTTCGACTCAAATAGCTATGATGTTGTTTGAATTCTATTTTGACTTTGTTTTGTAAATTTCGGGGACAGCCAAGAATCCTTAGATCTCAGGATTGTCTCAATGTTTTCATAATAATAGCTTTTTCTTGGAGATTGTTATAAAAATATAGTCTCCTATCAAAGGAACTATCCAATATTTTTTAGAAATTGCATATAGCTTTGCATTGACAATTTGTGTTTAATATAATTGATGAAGCTAGATCATATTCTCGCATTTTAGTTGAGCTAGTTTCCGTTCACTATAGGCTACCATAATCATCCTATCTATAGAGGCAGGGCCCCCTCAGAATACAAGTGATGACTATGTTTTTGTTTTGTAGATTAGATATTGGAGTATTTTATTTTACTGCGAACTTATATAAATGTGTGAATAATTTATTCCTTTGGATATTATCTATGTGTTGATAAGAATTTATTTACATGATTATTATTTTCTTTCAAAGTAAGTATTGTTTCAATTGGTATCTCATATCATTCTAAGGATTGATTTATTAGATCTGAAACTGGGTTTTATTTCTCATAATGAAGTTGAGGGTTAAAGAAATGAATGATTAGGTGAAAGCAGTCTGTCAAGAATTGGCAAGGATTAGTTATTTTCATGTATGGTGATCTGTGTAATAATTTTAGCTTAGATGTTATTTCCTTTATATATGATTAAAATCGTGCAATAAATTAAATTTCAATCTCTGCAATACATTAAATCTCAATTCCTATAATAGGTTAAATTTTGATTTTGCAAATTTCTGTTAAATGCACAGTTTGGTTTGATTTGGGTTTCCTTCTAGCTACATGTGTGTTGAATTTGGTCTTTGCAGATTGCGAATTTGATGGGTGTGTTAACTTGTTATTAAGTAGTATTCATATTTCCTTGCATGTTTGACAATTATTGTTGGTAAAGTATCTTTAAGAGAAGGACTGCAACTTCATAGTGTGAAAACCAATATATAGCCATAGTGACAGACATATACATTGTATGGTAACTCACAAATTCCAAAAAACCCCTAGTTGATAATTAATGAACAAACTTCTTAGTTTTTCTGAGTGATTAGTGTAGTAGGGCTTTCACCCTTGCTACAGGCAGGAACAAATGCTTTCCGTCTATAGGACAGAAGGGTAGGGTTCCTATGAGGAGGGAATGAAAAACCTGCAAACAAGGTTAGGGCCAAACTGTAGAAACCCTACAAAAAACTATTAGAAGATGAAAGAGCTGCAAGAAATCAATGGAAACCTACAACCAAGCATGAGAAATAAACTTGCAAGGAAACTATGTCAGAAAACTACAATATAAAAGAGACAAAAAACAAATATACCTTCTCTGGATGGAAATGGGCCACCATGCCCTAGCTTTGGGAGCACCTCTCAATGGAATGGGAGCTTTGGCTCAATGGAGAAATGGAAGAGAGGGAGGGTGAATGACTTAAGAGGCAAATGGTATCAAGGCACTCACATGGGAAGCATAATGATAGGGAGAGGAGTGAGTTGAGAATGACCCCCACCCCTCTATTTAGAGCTTTTCTAGAGATTTATGGTTTTAAGCCCCTGGTTAGGGCTTTAGCCCCTTTTTTGGGCTTTTAGCCCCTTTCTCCCAATTCTTAGCTCCTTTTGGGGTTTTAAGCTCCTTTAAGGGGTTTTAGCCCCTATGAGAGCTATTTTGGCTCTTTTTAAAGGTTTTTAAGCCCTTTTTTATATCTTTGAGCCTTTCTGAGGATGTGGGGGTCAAATGAGGGTCGTGCATGGATATCTTTAGGTGGTGTAGGTCATGTAGAGCTCATTGGGGGATTTTTTGGGTTAACAAATTGCCCCCTAATGTGTGAGGGTAGGAGCTCATTATATGGCTGGTGGACATCATAGGATTTTCTGGGGAGAGGTGGTGCTTCCTGGGCTGGGGAATTGTGGATTTTGGTTTTTGTATTAATATGGTTCCCATCAATGGGTGAGATACAAATAATGTGTGAGATGTATATGGACGAGTCGGGCATCCCCATGCTCGTAACTATGTCAAAAGAATAATGTGATCTAAGCTCTATAATACAAGAGTCGATCATGTGCAACTATTGTTACAATAGTGGTTGCTTCAATGAGAGGCTGAATACAATACTGATCTAAAGAACTGCTACATTGGACCCATGGCATTCTTATGGAATGCTATATCTTCATGACTGATGGTTTGCCGAATCTAGAATGGTACACAGCTGTAGGGACCTACTGACAGAGAGTTAGAGTCTCTGTGGTACAAATATGTTGTATCAATCATAAATCTATATAGAAGCACTGTTGGGGCTTCTGAACACTATCTCCAATGCAACCTGAAAATCACAAGGGACATGAACCTATTGGGGTCCCTCAAATAGACTCATCAATGTGCTAGAGTCAGGTGACATCTGGGGTCTTCGACCAAAGAATACATGGACCAATACCCTATGCAAATCTCAATGGTGCAATGATGTAGATGGAGTCGAGCATGTGAGAAACAACCATCCCGAGAGGCATTAAGGACTCCTCTCAAGTGGTCCAAGGAAATCATCAATGGGGTTAATGAAACCATGATATAGGGACCTTTGGGTCTATCCTCCGGAATATGTTTGTTGTCGTCGACAGAGGGAGACCTGTAACTGGCTAAGGCAATGGTGTTTCCTTTCCCATAAGCATGAGGGAAATAACCAAAATATGGGAGGCAATCTGAGGACTGACTCACTGAATGGTGGGGGGAGGGGGAGGAGTTGAACAGGGGCAGGGCATCACAGGGGACTCAAATTTCCTTTGTTAAGAGTATGATGGTAGGGTGTACCAGGAAGCAAATCAAACTGACTCATGGGAAAGGGATCATAGTTGTAATACCGAGGATGTAACTGCAGATGGGAAATACTTGGGGGAGGTAGACACTTTTGGTATTGATGGGCTCCAAGGAAGACACATTGCAGAGTACTCTAAACAAAGGTAACCCAAAGTGGGAATCCTGCCAAACTGTTATCTATGGGGTGGTGTCTAGAGACACCACTGTGGTACGATTTCGTGGATTTTTGGTGAGCCCGAGAAAGTAAATGCTCAATGGTCCTTTAAATTTTAGAGAGTCTGAAAGCATGAAGAAGACTCTAGTGGGGGCTCTTTTTCATTGGTAGTCTCCTATGCCCGAAAAAAAGATAAAAGTATACACAAGAGAGCTCACCCATCCTTTAGGGGATGAGAGACTTCTTTACCGTTGGTAGTCCAGTTAGGCTGGAAAATGTTAAACCTATACTGACTGGACAGTCATTCATATACTTTTATGAGCATGAATGAAACCAAGTTTGCTAGGAAATATTTTCTTGATGAGAAGGCTGGAAAAGAGCTTAACGATAATCCATGGTGATATTTTTCGTAAAGTTCGGCCCCTCTGCCCGAGAAAGCATAAAAGGATGCAGAGGGGAACGATCTTGGCTGGAATGTGCCAAGGTGGTCCTTTTCAAGTGGTGGTCTACATAGTTCACAAAAGGAGATAAATGAGACAATGTAAACACCCTTTCCTATACTTTAACAAGCAGGAAAGGAAGCAACTATGCTTGGCAATATTTTCATTCTTTTAGGAGTCAAAAAAGAACTTAACAAAAACTCCAGTATGGTCAACCGATTGAGGAGGCACTGGTGGTGCCCCTATGTTGGGACAATGGATAGTGGTCCAAAGGTCATCCATGTAGTATGGATGGAGCAGGTGGCTCTTGAACATACATGGGATAGATCACAGCAAAGACATGTGAATAGGTGTGATAGAGGCACACAAACCGAGGAGGCTCTTGGATAGAGGTCAGGAGAGATGTGTGTGATTTGTGGTAGATGGACTTGACTACATGTGATGTGAGTTCAAGTCCAGAGGCATTTATATGCCAAATGCATGCAACATAAATGATTCATCCTCTGGGTGATGGCCTCGAGACCCGCGTAAGGTGCGTTGGACGGATTTGACAGCTATATACTGAAATGAAATGATGTTCCTTCTAGGGAGATGGTCTAGGAACCCGCATGATTGACAGTAGGAAAGTGTAATGCAAGTATAGGTCCAGAGCCACTTACATCACAATGATGTGGCTTGTAAATTGAGGTAACTTCTAGGAAGTGGTCCCGAAAATTACTTATTAAAGATGAGACGATGGTCTCATTAGAAGATAGAAATTTGAGCCCAGAGATGTGAGGGGTCTCGAACAGGCTCCGAGTGACTCTGAACTAGCAGTTAATAGTGCTGCCCCTAAATTGTTCGGGTACACAGGGTACTCCCAAAAGACCGAACACCTTGAGCAACCGTTTCACACAAATAGATCACAGAACAACACACCGATGTTTGTCACGTGGTTAAAACCCTCGAGAGGGAAACAATCCACGGCCCCAGCTAAATAACTACTTGGAGCAATTTATTATGCAAAAGAAAGAAAGTTACATGAGCTTCTAATAATCGATCAACTAGCCAAGGACCCTCTATGCTCTTTAAATAGAGATCATAGACCAATCGAGTGTTAAGCCACGAATCAATGGTAGGTATGATCTAAGAGAAATTGAACCGTCGGATCACTCTATGTCTAGAAAATATCGTGACTGTTGGATTAGAATATTTACAAATGCATACTAATACATACTAAAGAAACACACTTTTACCTAACGGATATATTACACAAATTGATCTTAACTAACTCCTAAGTGTCTAAATATCCTAACATCCCCCCTTAAGAACAACTTGGGATAGGATTGAAGGATTTACAAAAGTGACACTATTAGGAGAAGGAAGGAGGCATTAGAGCCTATCCCCCCTTAAGGAGACATTCCTAAACTCCTAAAATAGATCGAAGTTTAGAAAACTTCGCTTTTGTAAGAGACTTGGTGAAGATGTCGGCAACTTGATCATCTGTAGGGCAATAGAGAATTTCAAGAACACGATCATGAACAAGATTTCTGATGAAGTTCATGTGTAGCTCAATGTGTTTGCTGCGTTGATGTAGAACTGGATATTTTGTCATTTTTTAAAGAAGGAGTTGACTAAGAGGGTTTGGGACCCTTGTTGTTTGGCATATTATTGCGAAAATTTTGTTTCTTGGGAGGCTTGGACTTTTCTTTCTGTTGGGACAATAAGGCTTTCCTAGATGTATCTGCATTCTTAATTATTCCAAGATGAATAAGCTTATCTTGCTCTCTAATTAAGGAATCACAAAAGGATTCAAGACTAGGCTCTTGATAGCTAGCTGCAGTTAAGGATTCTTTCATGGAGTAGAATGTAGATACAAAAACAGAATATGTAGGTCCAAGTTTGGAAAGAATATGATAAATACATTGTTTGTCTTCTTTCTTAATCTTGCATTCTACACATAAGAGTCTAAGAGTTTTATACTTAGATAAATAGTCTTGAATGCATGAAAAATAATTTGGATTCAAGGAAATCAACTCATTCTCAAGTTGATGACCCCGAATTTCATTGTGTTTACCAAACACAGATTCTAACTTTTCCTAAGCTATATCAAGTTCATCAATTCCAGATATGCGAAATCGCAAATTAGTAGATATTGACATCCCAATCAATCCATGAGCTTCATCACATCTATTTTCCCATTTAGTTTTCTTATAATCATCAGTGGGTTCTGTTTCTTTCCCTGAGGTTATCCTGAAAAGTCATACTTCACAGAACATCCTCCATACGATATTTCCATGAGAAATAGTTAGAACTTGTAAATATAATATCACAGGGGACAACCATACTGTAAAATAATGGCTGAAAGAACAGAAAATAACTATCTATATGCAAAGAATTGGAAAAAATATGTGATTTAAAACAAAACAACACTAAAAATTGATTCTAGATGATGAAGTTATGCTTGATCAAAGAAAATGTTGAAGATGTCCCCAATAGTGACATGGCATATATTAACTTGACCAACTAAAAAAAAAAACTCTCTTCCCAAGATCAACCTTTGACAATCACTTTACAATAAAGTTTCTTTTAAGTGAATCACTTTTTGTAGAATAAACGATGTTCACTTTTACAATAATGTTACTTTTAAATAGTGCAACAATAAATTAAAAGACTTAAGTGACTCACTTTTTATTTTATTTTATTTATGTGAGATGCACTTTTACAATAAAGTAACTTGAAAATAGAAATTGCATGCACTAAAAAATAGCTTAGTAAGAATTGAACTCAAGACCTATTAAGGAATAAAGCAACTTTGGACCAAGTGAGCTAAGTTTAAAAGGTATGTAAAAGAATGGAAAGAGGAAGGGGGACTTTTTTTTTACTCTTCTCTCTCGTTCTCCGTGCTTGCCTTTTTTTCCTGCAAATCACAAATAAAAATGAAAAACAAAAACAAAACAAAAAAATCCACACAATGGGGTTAGATCTTTGTTAGCTTACCTGGAAAGTCTACGTTTTCAAGTTTTCTCGTTGTTTCTGATTTGTTGTGATCGCAAAAGCTGCACGGCAAAGAGCATACGTAGCCGAGAAGACAAGAAAATAAAACTTTCCCTTACTGTTTCTGATTCACCGCGATCGCGCAAGGTGCACGGAAAAGAGCATACACAGCTGGGGAAGGCAATAGTCCGAGACTAAAATAGTAAAGATCTAATAATAAAACTGATAAAATATGAGAGATTAAAAAAAAAAAATCCGTCACTGTAACATTATACCTTCAGATTTGCCGAAATGGGTGTTTCTGGAACAAATGGAAACAATTTTCGATGAAATAAATAGTGCTTTGGACACAATGGAACAACTCCCACATGCCACAAATGCACAGAAAATCCAAAACTAGAAACCCTTTCAAAGTTTCAGCAACACCGGTTTCAGATCTTGATCAAAACCGAAAGCGGCTCTTCAGAAATGCTTTGATACCACGTTCGGGTACATAGGGTACTCCCAAAAGACCGAACACCTTGAGCAACTTCTTCACACAAATAGATCACAGATCAACACATCGATGTTTGTCATGTGGTTAAAACCCTCGAGAGGGAAACAATCCACATCTCTAGCCAAATAGCTACTTGGAGAAATTTATTATGTAAAAGAAAGAAAGTTACATGAGCTTCTCATAATCGATCAACTAGCCAAGGATCGTCTATGCTCTTTAAATAGAGATCATAGAACAATCGGGTGTTAAGCCACAGATCAATGGTAGGTATGATCTAAGAGAAGTTGAACCGTTGGATCACTCTATGTCTAGAACATAGTGTGACCGTTGGATTAGAATATTTACAAATGCACACTAATGCATACTAAAGAAACACACTTTTACCTAATGGATGTATTACACAAGTTGATCTTAACTAACTGCTAAGTGTCTAAATATCCTAACATAAATGGGGGTTTCTGATTTGTGGTAAAAACATTGTAAAAAAAAAGGAAAACCAAGCGACTCATTGGTGATGTTAAGCGTAAAATCACTTGAGGTAGAGCCCGTTATGCAGGTTCTCCAAGAGTTGTCCATCAGAGTCAATAAGGGTGTATGCCCATTTTTCGAGGCAACGATGGAAGATGTATGGGCCATACCACATTGACTCGAACTTGCCTTTTCCCAACTTTTCATTGGGTTGGTCATAGACTAGAACCATATCTCCTTCACTGAATATGCGAGGATGGACATGGGAGTCATAATGGGCCTTTGATCGTTTTTTTGCTGCTTTGATGGCTTGGAGGGCAGCTCAACGGTGTTCTAAGGTTTGCTCAAGTTGGAGGAGTCATTCTTCCAAAGGTGAAGTATCAAGGAGTGGTTCTACCACGAGGCGAAGGGATGGGATTTGTCACTCTATAGGTAGTACTAATTCAACGCCATGTATAGGTGGAAAGGGGTAAAACTAATTGCAGTTTTTTTGGATGTGTGATAATCCCATAGGGCGGAGAACAGCATGTGATGCTAGTTGGATGGTTTCCTACCATCCTTTGGAGCATTGTTTTAATGATTTTGTTGACTGCTTCAATTTGGCCGTTGCCTTGTGGGTAGTAGGAAGATGAGCACTGGTGTTTGAATTTCAACATGGTTGAAAGCTCAGTCCAAACAACATCTTCAAAGTGTTTACCATGGTCTGAGACCAACTGTTTGGGAACACCAAATCGTGAAATAACATGGTTAAAGAAGAAACGTGCTGTCGTTTCAATTTTGCAATCAAATGTGGGCATGGCCTCAGCCCACTTAGTGAAATAATCAACTGCCATAATGATGTATTTATGACCGTTGGTCGAGGCAGGGTTGATTGTCATGAAGTTGATTGCCCATTTGTAGAAGCGACCGACTGTGACTACGGGGTGTAATGGTGCAGGGGGGTTTCTTAACTTTGGGGAAAAGAGCTGACAGTTGCGGCAGTGTTTGACTGCTTCTATGCAATCAATGAAGATGGAAGGCCAGAAGTAGTTGGCATGTAGAATCTTCTGGGCCGTTGCTAGACCTAAAAGGTGGCCACCACAGGCTCCACTATGACAATCGTTGAGGATGGTCTTAGCCTCATCATGGGTGAGGCAATGATGTAGGATGGTATCGATGCCTCGACGATATAGAACATCTCCAATCAAAAGGTGGTGAATGACTTGATGTCAGATGCGTCACCTGTTTAAGTGAGTTGCAAACTTCTGTGTTCATAAATATAGAAGGATTTCCCCATACCATGGGTCCTCCATGGATATGATGAATAGAAAATAATTTGGGAGGTCATCCTTGAGTGGCAGTGACGTGGTCAATGGGGGAAAATTTGTCATGAGTGGAGCCAGCATGAGTGCCTTTGTGATTTTTGGGGAAACAAACTCTAAGTTGAATTCTTAGAGGATGACTACCCACTTGGCTGGGCGACCTTGTAGAAGGCAACGGCTTAAGAGGCACCGCATTGGGTTTGAATCAACCACTACAAGATTATGGTTTGCAATGATGTAGTCATGTAGCTTCTGAACCAAGAAGATGATGGCGAGGGCTAATTTCTCCTTGGGTGAATATCGTAGTAGGGAACCTGTCAGTCTCTAACTGACATAATAAATCACATTCTCATGGTGAGCATCGTCTTCCTGGACCAAGACTCCAACAATGGCATTCTCATAGGCCGACACATAGAGAATGAAGTATCGGGTGAAGTTTGATGCTGAGAGTAATGGTTCAGAAGCCAGGGCTTGTTTGAGTGCATCAAACGATTCCTATGCTTGCTGATCCCAAACAAAGGGGATTTTTGTGTGGAGCGGGTGAATGAATCTGTGGGATTTTGTTGCATACTCTGGTACAAAGCAGCAAAGGAATTGGCATTTCCTTGGAGGCTCTATAGTTGGTGTCGATTTTTTGGTGAAAGGAGATCAAGGATAGTCTGAAATTTGAGGGGGTCTACCGTTATCCCTTTGTGAGATACGATGAACCTAAGTAGATGACCTGTTGGGACACAAAAAATACACTTTAGGGGATTCAAACAAATTTTGTACCTGCGACAAAGTAGAAAGACTTTCTACAGTTGTCTATATGTTGTGCTCGCTTTGGTGATCGAGCGGTCAGGTCATCTAAGTAAACCAGTATGATATGGATTAAATCATGGAAACAATATGTCATGGCACACTAGAAGGTGGATCCAGTGTTCTTTAGACCAAAGGGCATTACTTGATAGGAGAATGTGACCCACGGGGTTGTGAATGCAGTCTTGTAATGATCTTCTTTTTGGATCTAGATTTGGTTATATTCGGAAAACCCATCCATGAAGGAAAATACCTCATGTCTGGCACATGCATCGATGATCTGATCGATGAAAGGTGTTGGGAAGTTGTCTTTGGGACACACCCCATTTAGATTGTGGAAGTCTATGTAAACATGGATGGTACCCTATTTTTTATTTATGTGAACATGATTTGAAACTCAAGTGGTGTACGAAATGGGGTAAATGAAGCCGGTTGTGCGCAGCTTCTCAATTTAAGCTTTGACCATGGTAGCTTTGGAGGGATGGATGGGTCATTTATTTTGGTGCACGGGGATCACATCGGCCCATGTGTTGATGTGGTGTTCCATAATGGATGGATCCAACCCAGGCATTTCGGTGTAGGACCAGGAAAAGATGTCGCAAAATTCTTGGAAGAACACTTTGTAAGAAGCGACTTCTTTCAAGGAGAAAGATGCCCCCAGAATGATTTCTTCAACAATCTCAGGATTGGTTAAGATGTTGGTTTTGATGGTTGGTGAGATGTTAGCCATGTTCCCTTCTTCAAAGGCATCTGGTGCTAGAATTGGATTTTTGAACCAGTTGACTTTCCCTTGAATTAAATCTTTGGTTTCCATGGAGAACTAGTCAGATTGTGACACAAGCTCTTCGGGGAGGAAGAATGAGCAATGGTGCATGTCGTCCCATGGGTATTCTGGGGTGGTTAAGGCTTCAATTATCTCTTCATTGTTGTGGAAGAAACAAAGAGACAGGTTTGATGGGCAGTTGGTGATGGTGGAGACAAGAGGATTTGTAGAACTGGACATCATGTAAATGGACATGGTGTCTGAAGAAGGAGGTGGGGGATGGTTTTCTTCAACCAAAGTGATCTCAGATTCAAGGGAATGTTGTCAAAGGTTGGCTAGATTCATTCAAAACTCAGACAATTCCTGGCAATGGTGAGAATAGTGTCCATACAATCCACAGAGAGTGCAAGCATGGTTTGTTCTCAATGACTTGTTTCTCACTATTGGCCCTCTTGGGAGTTCAACCACGGGGAGGTTTTCCATTGTATCCATGACATCCAAATGCGTGTGGATTATGGGAATCTCAGGGAAGTTGGGTTGGATGGCCCTATTCTTCACAAATGGCACAAGGCAGGATCTGTCAAGGTTCAACGGTAGCTTTCGCATTTTTTCCCCTAGCCCTTTTTTGGTGGGGCAGTGCGGGTGCGGTGGTTGGTTTTTGCGGGCCAAGTGCAGGATGAGATTTGACCACAATGGGTTGCATGGGGGTTAATACTACCTAGGGAATTGGAGGTTGGGCTGGTGGATCAAGGTACCACATCGGAATTCCCAATGTGAAATTGGGTAAGTTTAATGTACCCATTACTGGCTTACTCATGACACCAAGTGAGGGAAAGAGGAACAAAATTGTGTGGACTAGGGAGGATCCCAAATAACTCCCTGATGGTTGCGTGTGGGGATGAGGTTGTGGTGGCGGCTGTGCAAAATGTTGCAGCTATGGATGATGCTATGGTTGCTGATGGTGTTGTGGTTGTGGATGGTGTTGTGGTTGCGGTTGGGGATGCAGCTATGGTTGATGTTTGGGTGCAGTAGTGCTGGATGAGAGCATGCACAAATCTACAGTCTCATTTGGTGTCGACGGTGGCAACATTAAGGGGAAGGAATCCATCACTGTGGTATCAGAAAACAACCCAGGGCCCACATTTAACAATGGGGAGGCTAGTATGTTGTCAACCATGGTGTTGACCGTAGGGATAACATTGGCGGGTGCAGTTAGCCCTTGTGGATCAATGGTGTTGATCGTAGGGATAACATTGGCTAGTGTAGTTAACCCATGTGGATCGTGATAAGTCAGTTGGTAAACCATCACAATTTTCCCTTCGTGGGGGAACATCATGAGACAGAAAACAATTTATGTTATGGATCTCATGGCATACATATAAATTCTTCTGAGGATAAGGTTATAGTCCAACTGAGCATTGACAACCTCTATGTCAATGAATACTATTTTCCCAGCCAATGTGATGGGAACGTGTGGGAGGATTCCTTGGGCTTTAGTGGGGTGGCCATCATAATCCCACAGTTCAGTAGAGAATGGTTGTAGAATTGGGGATCTAAGCTTCTACCAGACTAAGGTAGACATAACGCATGTGGATGC
This sequence comes from Pseudotsuga menziesii, assembly GCA_001517045.1. Lineage (NCBI taxonomy): Eukaryota > Viridiplantae > Streptophyta > Pinopsida > Pinales > Pinaceae > Pseudotsuga > Pseudotsuga menziesii. The sequence continues at coordinate 346,328 of LPNX010397162.1, read as the reverse complement.
CCCCTCGTCCACTATGCACCGATGCACGACCATATTCTAAATGGATATCGGGATTTGGAAGGTAATGATTGATGGCATCCATGATTATCCATTCTTCATGTCAAATGTGATCAGCTTGGATTTAGAGGGGTCACCAGCACCAAGGGAGGCTAGTAAGGATTTCCACTGTGTTGGGCAAGTTTTGAGTACCTTAAGTGCAGACATGGCTATAGTTGTTTGGGCCAAATCATCCACGATGTTGTATCTTATAGTGGCTCTAGCCATGACATTGTTGGAAGCCCACCATATGGCAGGGCGCGGAGGAAAAGGGGGTAAATGAAGAGGTGTGTTGGCTATTTTGGACGTAGATGTCGCTGATGTGTCAGCAGGTTCAGTGTTAGTTCTATATTAATTTCGTCTGGTATGTAAATTGACCTCTTCAGTTGTCATGGCTAGCAGGTGGTGAACACCTGTTTCTGCTGTTGAAGGTGCCCTTAGGGTGTTGGGATTGGGTTGGGGTGAAGGTGTAGTTGCTACCAATCCTTGGACTAGCAATGGGTTTTGGAGGACCATAGGTGGAGGCCCTAGTGGTGCCGGGTTGGGTTGAGCTGGGGCTACCGTATTGGTAGCATGTTGAACCTCGTTTTGAATGGCTTGCTTGGTGTGGCCCATGAAGGGGAATTCATGTGTATAACGCCTGTAGACCTCACACAACTTACATGGCTGATTTGTGCACAACAGAGCATTGCATCTTGGTGAATTCGATTGCTGAGGATTTTTTGCTGGCCGGTTTGCCCCAACATTGTTGGGAGGGTTTGGTTGTTGACCATCTCCCTGTGTTTGGTTGTTTCCTTAGTTCTGGGCTCGGTTGATTCTGGCTTACCCTTGTTAGTTATTGGGGGATGGCTGGTTGGGACATTTTTGCTGTGCAAACACCTGTCCTAAAGGTGCTAGCAAAGTGGGGGCGAGGGCTTGAGAAACTTGGGCTTGAGCGGCTTGCACAGGTGGTGCATAGTAGACTTGGGGGGGTGAAGGTGCTAGAAACATGGGCATTTGTCCCACATATTATTGTGTCATCCAAGCTAATGCTTGGTCCTGTTGCTGTGGCGCAGGTTGTGCATAAGAAGTCGTAGCTATGAACTGGGACATCATTCTTTCATAGTCCGGAGTTTTGTTTTGGTAGGAAATACTGGGGGTGTTTCTTGGTTGTGGTGGCATCGCAGGTGGTGTCGAATGGTGTTGTGGTTGGTGGGAGACAGAACCTATGATGTCATCCGTGGCATGGGATGCCCTTGATGCATCCCAATAGGAGGTTCCTGCACGGGGAGATTCTGGAATGACAGTGTACACGTGTCCAGACTATGCATAGATGATTTCAAACTATTGGGACTTCAAGATGGCCTCTTCCTCTATTTGGGGACATTCAAAGGCAACGTCCTTGGCTATAGGTGGTAGCAAGGTTTTTAAGAACCACTCTAGGAGGATCCTGTGATCAATCTTGTTCTCGCACATGCAGGGACCTCGCCTCCACTCATGGATGTAGTCGGTGATGTGGGTCATAGTGTTTTGGCGGTAAGATAGCAAGATTTCCACTCCTTCATCATATCTGACGGGGAGCTGGAAATATTGCAGGAACATAAATGCCAAGGCCTGTTGAAGTCTAGGTACTTGGATTTTGGTAGCTCAATGTACCACTTGGATGCAACACCTATGAGGATGCATTGGAACAGTCTGAGTCTAATTCAATCATCTACGATGTTGTTTAATGAGCACCATAGGTGAAATGTCATGATATGGTTTTGGGTGCACTCCCCTGCCTTCCCTTCATACTTGGGAATGTCTGAGGGGAGTTTGGTTGGCATGGGAGGCCAAAAAGTTTGATGGCATATGGGGTCATTTGTTAACCAAGCCAAGTCAGACAGGTTGAGGTATGCCATGAAAGGAAGGTTTGACCCAAGTTTGATGTGTGATGGGGAGGCGATGGTGGTGGGGTTTGTAGGAACATGATGCACCTGTGTGACTGGGTGTACTTGTGGCACAGTTGTGATAAGTGGAAAGTGTGAGTGGAATGGACACTTCCCCCATGTATGACAGGAAGGACAGTGTAGGTGGAAGGGCCACTACCCCCAAGCATGCCAAGTGGGATAGTGTGAGTGGATGGGACATTGCCCCCTGGCATGATAGGTGGGACATTTTGACTGGTCAGTATGGGCGGTGGTAGCTGACTTATGATAGTTTGCATGACCATGCTAGGGCCACCAGCAGGGGTTTTGGTGGTGGTGTTGGGTATGGACGTGGGTTCAGTACCAATCACTGAGCTGGAAAATGGATTCAGGTTTGCACCAGCCATGGGGCTAGATGGTGTAGTGTGTAGATCTGGCTCAGATTGGTATGATTCTGAGTCTAAATCAGAGGTTGTGTGGCTTTCTGATGGTGTAGAGGGTCATCAAGAATGGTCTTGATGGTTTTGGTTCAAGGACCCAAACTGTGGTGGATTTCCTCTTAGGCGTGAGGAAGAACGTGGGGGATCAATTGTGTCTGGTTGGTATGTCAAGTGGTGAAATATGGTAGTGATGTTTTGGACCCCGATTTTAATGGCTTCCTATTGGCTTTTAGGTCATCACTTAGCCACCAAGACTACTAGGAGACAGCGCTTGGATTTTTCCTCATGGGAGTGCTAGTCAATCGGTGGGGATCATTACCCGTTTCACTTGGAAATTCCTCTTAGCGGCTAGCTACTTTGGGGTTCCCGTGGTACTCTTCACAATGAGTTTCTGGGCTGAGTCCAAGTACTTCCCATGGTTAAGGTAGTCAGGGAATTATGTCCTCAAAGACTGCAAGTGTTTGAATTAGTGTAAATTATAAATTTTAATGGCTAGCTCAGCATCATGAACTGAGTTTGGTTGTTTAATGTTGTATTGTTTGTGTGCATGTCCATTGCATTTCTGTTATACTTGGTGGCTACTTGTATGGTTTATGAATATTTCGCAGAGATTGTTTGGTTTATTGCAGCACTTGTATCATGGACAATTTATTTATGAAAGCAGTAAATTGCAAATAGAAATTTAAACACATTCCATACCTAAATTTGAACTATTGTAGCCTAACTAGGTGACTGCCTTACACCTGTATTTCTCTTCAACTAGGAAAGAGTGTTGGGCTCTCAACACAATGGTGTTAAATTTTCATATGCTAAGCTAGATCATTAGTATTTCATTTGGATTTCATAACAAAAGCATATGAACAGGATCACTAAAATATAGACAAGCACAACCATACAAAAGGAGAACACAAATATTTATCCTGGGAAAACCCTAAAGGGAAAAACCCAGCAAAAGCTTCCTCAATATAGATGTCCCAAAAGATAAAAGATAAAACCAATAAGGAGATCAAATCCTGATCCTCCTCCTTCTCCAGCTACTTCTCTTCTCCACTAATGCGCTACACAAGTGAGAGTGTGTGTGTCTCAAATGAGGAGCACCACACCTCTATTTATATTCATCCGTTCACTTGAATTAACTCATCCGACATGTAGGCTCGAGTTAATCATGTAGGCTTGAGTTACACATGTAGGCTCAAGTAACCACACTGGGGTGCTAATGACCCACCTTTACAAATAGAGGGGACAACCTCATGACACTTATTAGTTATTTCGATTAGAAGCATCGGGGTACAAGATAATACAAGTGGTTCTCCCAGTAGGACCATCGGGGACCACAAAAGATACATATAGAATATTCTTTGAAGTTACAATATTTCAACACTCCCCCTTAACGAGAAGGGTATTCTAGAACAACATCAACAACAACAATAGTAGGAGAGGACATCATCAACATCATCAGGGTAACACATCTATAAATCATTGGAAGCTTTTCAACATCATATAGTCTTCGTCTTCAATATTTGACGACAACAACTCTTTAATCAACATCAACATCTTTTGACCTTTTGATCAGCAACATCTTCAACACTTTGATCTTTTGATTAGCAACATCTTCAACACTTAAACCTTTCGATCAGCAGCAACATCTTCAGCACTTTGACCTTTCGATCATCAACATCTTTGGGACTTTGACCTTTCGATCAGCAACATTTTCAGCAACATCTTCAACACTTTGACCTTTCGATCAGCAGCAACATCTTCAGCACTTTGACCTTTCGATCAGCAACATTTTCAGCAACATCTTCAACACTTTGACCTTTCGATCAGCAGCAACATCTTCAGCACTTTGACCTTTCGATCATCACCAATATCTTTAGCATTTTGCTCAGCAATATCTTCAGCACTTTTATCTTTCGATCAGAAAAGACATCTTCAGCATTTTTACCTTTCAATCAGCAACATCATCACATTCTGATTAGTAACATCGTGATCAGCACCATCATCATACTTCAACTCTCGAACAAAATCATCATCATCATATTCTAATATTTTGATCAGTATGTCATCATCATCACATACTGATCATCATCATCATCACACTCTGATCTTTCGATCAGTACATCATCATCATCATACTCTTGATCGTTCGATCAGTACATCATCATCATCATACTCTTGATCGTTCGATCAGTACATCATCATCATACTCTGATATTTTGATTAGTACATCATCATCATCAAAAAAAAATCATCATCATGAAAACATAAACATCATCAAAATATCATTATGATCAAAACATTCAGCATCATCAGAACATAAAAATATCATCATCATCACACTCTGATCTTTCGATCAGTACATCATCATCATCATCAAAACATCAACATCATCAAAACATCAACATCATCATCATCACAACATCAACATGATCCTTCCTTTCAAAATTACAGGATCAACATGTCTGTGGTACTCAGACGATCCTTCCTATCAGAATTACGGGATTTAGGTCTTTACGGAGTTACTAATGATCCTTCCTTTTGGAATTACAGGATCAACACATTTGTGGAGCTCAAACTATCCTTCCTTTCAGAATTATGGGATCAAGTCTTTATGGAGCTACTAACGATCCTTCCTTTCGGAATTACGGGATTTAGGTCTTTACAGAGTTGCTAACGATCTTTCCTTTTGGAATTATGAGATCAACACATTTGTGGAACTTAGACAATCCTTCCTATTGGAATTACGAGATCAACACATCTGTGGAACTCAAACAATCCTTCCTGTTGGAATTACGGGATCAAGTCTTTACAGAGCTACCAATGATCCTTCCTTTCGGAATTACAGCATTTGGGTCTTTATAGAGTTACTAACGATCCTTCCTTTCAGAATTATGGGATCAACACATCTGTGGAACTCAGACAATCCTTCCTATTGGAATTACGGGATCAATTCAATGATCCTTCCTTTTAGAATTACAGCATTTAGGTCTTTATGGAGTTACTAACGATCCTTCCTTTTGGAATTACGGGATCAACACAGTTGTGGAACTCAGACAATCCTTCCTATTGGAATTACGGGATCAACACAAGTTCTCGAGTACCGAAGTCACCAAATATATTCTAAATCGAGGTTCAAATATGATACAATCCTACTACCTTCTCGATGACCGAATTTCACTGGATCCGTTCTGAACCAAAGTTCAAGGATGATACAATCTTGCCACCTTCTCGATGACTGAAGTTCACCGGATCCGTTCTAAACTGAAGTCCAAGGATGATACAATCCTACCACCTTCTCGATGACCGAAGTTCATCGGATCCATTCTGAACTGAATTCCAAGGATGATACAATCCTGCCACCTTCTCGATGACCAAAGTTCACCAGATCCATTCTGAACCGAAGTTCAAGGATGATACAATCCTGCTACATTCTCGATGACCGAGGTCACCAGATCACTTCTAGACATATGTCCCAGGATGATACAATCCCTCTTCATTCTTGAAGACCGAGGTCTTCGGATCACTTCTGGACATATGTCCCAGGATGATACAATCCCATTGCAACATCACTACTCCCCCTTTCAAGGAAGGTGTTTCCAAACCACACCAAGCTTGTCTCGAAAGTGTTCAAACTTTACTCGGGACAGAGGCTTCGTCAGCACATCACCATCAAAACCATCATCATCTACATCTTCAGTATGTGAATACTGAACTATCACCATATGTATCTCCAGTATGTGAATACTGAAAGCATAATCTATATCTTCAGTATGGGAATACCGAAACATCATCATCTGCATCTTTATCTTGTATGTAGAAATATCAGATTTCTATGTGTTACGATGGAACACAGGGTTCTCTGTTATCACAACTCTCGTTATCAGATAGAATCAATGTAGTATCCATCTTCAGGTCAAGGAGACCTGATATCAGCTTCCGAAGCCATGTGGCTTCACAACTTAGCAGAGCAATCTACTATGTATTCTGCTTTTGTTGTTCTAAGAGAAACACTGGACTGTTTCCTGCTAAACAATGGACTCATAGCAGACCCCAAACAAAAGCATCTACCTGATGTGCTTTTCCTATCTGAGATACTTCCAACCCAATTTGCATCTATATAGCCATACAATCTGTAGTCATGGCTACCATCATAGTATAGACCAAGGTCTATAGTCCCTTTTAGATATCTCATCACATGTTTTGCAGCTACTAGATATTGACTTAAGGTGTTCACAACAAAACAAATGTCTAGTCTGATATTTGTTAAGTACATCAATGACCCAATGATCTGTCTATAATGAGTCGCATCTACTAGCTCTGATGAGTCATCATCTAACAGCTTCAGGTTGGAGTCCATGGGTGTAGCCATGGCTTTGCATTCCAACATATTTAATCTCTTCAATATCTCTACCACATACTTTCCCTGGTTGAAAAATATTTCTTTTGAACTTTGTCATATTTTCAAACCTAGGAAATAGTGCATTAACCCAAGGTCTTTCATCTCAAATTCTTCTGCTAGTTTCTTCTTGCTTTCCATGATCTATTTCTCCTTCCCTATCAAGAATAATTCATCCACATATAATAACAGGATGACAGGTTCATCTTCTACAACCTTGAGATAAAGGTTAGGATCAGCTTTACTCTTGGTAAAACCCATAATTGACAAGAAACTGCCATACCAAGCTCTGGGAGCTTGCTTCATGCCATAGAGGCCCTTCTTCAACTTACATATATGAGTCCATCTGTCTTCAACTTCAAATCCTTTCGATGTAAAACTCTTCCCCAATCATACCATTAAGGAAGGATTGTCTTTACTTCATCATGGAAGCAACTACCATCATAGTTCTGAAGCAAGTGTACCTTGCTTCCTGGAGTAAGTGTCTCTTCAAAATTAATTCCCTCTTTCTTATAGAAACCTCTAGCCACAAGTCTTTCCTTACTTCTATCAGTGACATATTTTATCTTGCAAATCCATTTGTAAGATACCACATGCTTGCTTTCTAGTTTGAGTACTATATCCCAAACATCATCATAACATCTTCCATGAGTTCGTCTTGTCAGATCATCAACATATCCTAGTCTTTTGAATTCAACTTTGAAGGTTGGAACTGACTTTACTCTTGGTAAAGTCTCGATCCATTAGGAAGTTGTCCATCATGTCATACCATGTCGAACTCATATATCTTCTGTAGTCACTCCCCCTAAAGTGGAGTATTATCTTCCTTCTTCATTCTGTATAGGTGATTCTATGCTTGATATATACTGGTCAATAGATTATGTCATGTCATAGTCTATTCTTTCTGAGGCAAATCACGATTCTTGCTTTGTACACTTGTTCTTGCAGATCCATATGGAAGATACTACGTACTTCCCTTTATGTCTCAAAATCATATCATATACATCATTCCCCATAATCAACTGTTATTCTTTGATCATAGCTTCTTTCATAGCATTTTTTTTTCATCTTGAGTTATCTCTCATACCCATGGTGGTCTTCATCCTTTGAGGTGGATCTACCGCTCTTTGAAGCTCTTTCTTTTGTCATGGTGTCTCTGACCCTGGGAGCTTTAGATTCATGTTTATTGAATTGTCATCACTTGTTCTTCGGAACAAGTCTCATCCTTATTTTCTTTTAGGAGGTTGTACAGGACCTTTCCTACAATTCAAATGCACCAGTTGCATGGTTAGAACTACATATGCATAACGACAAATTATTATGCATCATGCAACTATTTAGACAATACAACATTCATCCATATCTCACAGAAACTTTCTATATGCCTTCTATCTCTACCATGACATCATTGAGTTTGTGCACTAATCCAATATGTCAGCAAATAGGTTTCATTCTAGATAATTAACAATGGAGATTTGTATAGAACCATGAGCTACTTACCCATCACATGCATGCAAACAACACATCAACTGAATATAATCAAATGCATAACAAAACAATATCATTAAATGACAATTGAATACTTATCTTTTGTTTGTTTCGTGGGTAGACTCCTTCTTGATCATTCTACTTCATCATCTTCTTCATCCATGAAATCATCATTTCTTATCCAAATGATAAGATGGATAAGAGGTTTATCAAGAATTGAGTTCTTCATATTCCTCATCGCTTGAGGGATCTTCTTTGAATGGTGAGAGCTTGATCTTCAATTTGCTCCCATCTTTCTTCTTCTCTTCTTATGAGACGAACTTCTTCTTCTTCCTAGAGTCAACTGAAAGTAATCACTTACTTTTGGCACACATTCCTCACATGAATGAATCCCATGATCATGGGAGGCCATTCTCTGCTTCTTCTTCTACCGCTTCAAGATGTTATGCATTCTGGATCTTCACATTCTTCAACTGTTTTCTCAAATCCATCTTCTGAATTATGTTCTTATCTTCAAATAGCTTGATCAAGGAATCAAACATCTTCGGTGTCTTTATGGAAGACACTTGTGGTACAAGTTGATCCGTGATTGAATCAACAATGATCTTCTTGGCCTTGATCAAGTTCTTCTTGTGTAAGGCTTTGAGGATCATCTCCCTCTAGAAATGGAACCTCTCTACTCATGTAGGTGTCCAATTTATTTTCTTCAGAGAGATCAAATACTTCCATGCTTGGAATTTTTCAACTTTACCAAGATTATCATCAAGCTGATGTGATAGATCACTTTGAAATGAGAACCTCAAATGCAAATAGAAAAAGATTAGATCTTACCAATTTGAGGTGTCCGTCGTGCTTCCGGAGCTGGCTGATCTAGGGTTTGTCAGAGAAACCCTAATTTTCAAAAATTTGAATCTTTCATATTTTATTGGATAGAAATATAGATATCTTCAAATGGATCTGTCCAATGTACTCCTTTTCTGAAAACAGTGGAGGGAAGCTCTCGGAACAGGAAGCCCTAGTTTTCCAATTTCCTTTGCAGAAATTCCTGTTACTGTTTCTGTGATATCTCCGAAATTACTGCTCCTCTATGTCTGAAATTTATCCCTAAGGTAACCTCGCATGTCCTTGATCCAAAACCATAAGTTTAATCAGAATTGGTTTCACCAATTAGGATTTATGATCATTTTCCCAAGGTGACCTGTTACAGGACTGTTCAGAATAGTGAAGTTGCATGGCATGCCACATGTCACTGGTTCATCTTCATGTTTGGAAATTAGGTCCACAAAAGGTACATTCTGTGCTCTTTCTGGATCATCTTCAGGAATTCCATTTGGACCTCTGTAGCCCACGCTACAGTAATTCTCCCCAGGTGTCCTGTTTAGGGATGAATTCTGGAAGAGGCAGGAACCCTAACTTGGAGGGATCATATCTCCCAGAATATAGCAAACCTGAGCTGAATTTTGGAGACAATGTAAATCGGGATTTTATCTTTGGCCTCTGAAATTTGAAAATAATTTTCCTTCACAAATATCAGGATATAGCAAATGTACCAAAACTTAGTAGTTTTAGTATTTAGGGTTTTTCCAGATCGAGGTCAAACTAGGGTTTGACGTTCCCGGAGTTTCACCCAACCAAATTTCTTGATCCAGGTCTCTAAACTTTGATTTTGATGAGGAGAAAAATCCTATGCTGGGATCACTCAAAAATTCTTCTTCTGTAGAAAGCCCTAATTTTCCGCACCAAAACTGAAAATGCTCATAATCAAATTCCGCTTCGACAGAAAGATGCGCCCTTCAATGGAGAGTCAGTATAGCCTTCTTTTGCTGATCGATCATGGATAGAGACCCAAAAAATAAGAAGCCCTAGATTCTTTAGCTGCACAATATCTTCTTTCAGGGTGTCTCTGATACCATGTTAATGTTTCATATGCTAAGCTAGATCATTAGTATTTCATTTGGATTTCATAACAAAAGCATATGAACAGGATCACTGAAAGATAGACAAGCACAACCATACAAAAGGAGAACACAAATATTTATCCTGGTAAAACCATAAAGAAAAAAACCCAGAAAAATCTTCCTCAATATAGATGCCCCAAAAGATAAAAGATAAAACCAACAAGGAGATCAAAGCCTGATCCTCCTCCTTCTCTAGCTACTTCTCTTCTCCACTAATGCGCTACACAAGTGAGAGTGTGTGTGTCTCAAATGAGGAGCACCACACCTCTATTTATATTCATCCGTTCACTTGAATTAACTCATCTGAGATGTAGGCTCGAGTTAATCATGTAGGCTCGAGTTACACATGTAGGCTCAAGTAACCACACTGGGGTGCTAATGACCCACCTTTACAAATAGAGGGGACAACCTCATGACTCTTATTAGTTCTTCCGATTAGAAGCATCAGGGTACAAGATAATACAAGTGGTTCTCCCGGTAGGACCATCAGGGACCACAAAAGATACATATAGAATATTCTTCAAAGTTACAATATTTCAACAAATGGGACTAAGCCCATCCGTAGATCCTCAGGTCACTCTCCGACTGCAAGGTCAGTCAACAAGGAGGACGCTAACGCCATGAAACCCCCAATGGTATCCACCCCCTCTACCTTCCAAGTCACCCATTTTTAGTGATTTTGAAAAGTTACAGATGAAGTTCCTATTGCTATATGAGCTTCAACCTTCATCTTATCCCGGAATACCCTGAAGGGGGATGACTAGGTAGAGGAGGAAGGGCTAAGAAAGATATCAATTTCCAATTAAAAATAGAAACTTAACCTATAGTAATTTTATTCAATATTTGTAATCAGATTAATTAAAACATTAACCATTCTATTTATTAGTTATTTACACAGATTTATGAAATAAACATAGATTAATGGACAGAGGTGGCTAAGAAGAAGCACTGACAGTCCAAATAACTTAAAAATCCGAATTTGAGAGACAAATCGCTCTTTTCAGGGGAATGTGGCAAGGGGGTCACCAAGTTTAGCCCAAATCAGGTGAGGGGGTTGCTCCTAAACTACAGACAGGAGCGATCTCCTTTCTGGGAGGAAGTCGCATCTTTTAGGCTTGAATAAGAAAGCTAGTCGAACCTTTCAGCTCGATAAGAGCAACCTGGTCCGAAAGATGAAAATTTTTTCATCCTGAGCCAGGACCAGTAGATAGTAACCTGTACTATGGCTGAATGGGCTCGGTTTGGCCTTAAGTAGGATCAGCTGTGAATTAAAATGCATAAATAGACAGATCTAAACTAGATTTGAAAGAAAATTAAATTAGGGCAAAAAACTGAAACACAAAAATTAAATCCAGGGATCCTATGGGATCGACTTAGCATGGTCACTAGTTCTGTAGTAGGGATTTCACCCTTGCTACATGCAGGAACGACTCCCTTCCCTCTATAGGATGGAAGCATAGGGTTCCTATGAGGATGGAATGAAAAACCTACAAACAAGGTTAGGGCCAAACTATAGAAACCCTGCAAAGAACTATTAGAAGATGAAAGAGATGCAAGAAATCAATGGAAACCTACAACCAAGCATGAGCAATAAAACTGCAAGAAAACTATGTAAAAAAGGTACAATATAAAAGAGACAAAACACAAATATACCTTCTCTGGATGGAAATGGACCACCATGCCCTAGCTTTGGGAGCACCTCTCAATGGAATGGGAGCTTTGGCTCAATGGAGAAATGGAAGAGAGGGAGGGTGAATGGCTTGAGAGGAAAATGGTCTGAAGGTACTCACACGGGAAGCATAATGATAGAGAGAGAAGGAGTGAGTTGAGAGTGACCCCCACCCCTCTATTTATAGTTTTTTCTAGAGATTTAGACTTTTAAGCCCCTGGTTATGACTTTAGCCCCTTTCTCCCAATTTCTAGCTCCTTTGGGGGTTTTAAGCTCCTTTGAGGGGTTTTAGCTCCTTTTTGGAGGTTTTAGCCCCTATGAGAGCTATTTTGGCTCTTTTTAGGGGTTTTTAAGCCCTTTTTATATTTTTGAGCCTTTCTAAGAGTGTGGGGGTCAAAAGAGGGTCGTGCATGGATGTCTTTAGGTGGTGTAGGTCATGTAGAGCTCATTGGGGGATTTTTTGGGTTAACAATTAGAATGAAATGAAAAATCTCATCAAACTCCATAGTGAGTACCACTTTATTTGTATGTTCATTACATATTGGAGAAGAAAAGAGTGAGGCATAGTGCTCGTTTCTAGATGGGTTTTTCCCACCTAGTTGTTTTTTGAAGCCTATATCTTGTCCTATTTGTGTGTATGTGTTGTTTTTATATATTTATTTTCCTTTCAATTCTAGTTTTATCTCTTATTATATGGAATTAAGCTAACACAATGTTGTAAGATTCATTGTGACAAGTTCTTCTAGTGGAATATCCATGACAATTTACGGATCATGGTTAAATTTGGACCTACCTGGAAGTCGTATTGGATACCAAAGAGTGTTAATTATGCAAGCACATGGTCAAATATGTCTTGATCAAATATAAATACATGAAAATAGAATATGTCACATGGAAATTACCAAGGATTTTGCAACAATTTCCTTACCTTCATCCTTAAGGACATCGATTTTCTTCAAGGAAGACATGTTAGGGTCTTACCTTAACGTATCTACTTTAGGCTACATAGGAGTTAGTAAATTAATGTATGCAACCATATCCTTTGAATAAGAGCCATTAGATAGTAGTTGGTAATTAATTAGTTTAAAAAGTGGTGTTTGTTAGTTAAGTCCCACCAGCTAGTTAGTACTCATTAATGATGAGACCACAAGTAGTTAGTGTTTTGGATATTGAAATCCTATTTAAAGAGTTGGGATACTGTGGATTGGTTTGTTGAGTATTGTTGTATTTGGATCTTTTCTCAAGTGAAAGTTTCCCCCAACTTGAGAGGAATGTGAACATTACTTTCTATTGGATTATCCTAATACAATGTTATGTTCTACAAGATATCATTTCAACTGTCTTTTTATCTAGTATTTTGCATTATAATCTTTAATTTTCTACTTTATAAATCTATGTATACCTGGTTTTGTTCTAAGTTTAAGTATTAATAACACCAGAATGAGTTTTAAAAATATTATTTTATTTCTAAGAGATTTATCTATTAGTGCATTGGTTTTATGGTTATCCATTGTATTTTGACACATCACAACATTTTCCACCACATTAATAACCATAGTGCACTATAAATGATAGAGAGAACCACCATCCCTTGGAGTTGTTGTTGAGGGTGTGTCGTGCACCACATCATAATATGGAATCACTATTGGTGCGCTTAGAATTTTGGAAGCACCACACACCAACGATGCATATTAATAAGCATTGCATGTCACTGCGGGATAATATTATGCATTTATTTATCTATATTCCCATTGACAATTATCAGTGAATATTGGCTGTGCGCTTAATATTACCACTCCCATTGCACCTATAAAATTCTTTCCATAGAGAGAGTGGGAAATTTATGCATGTTAAACATAACTCTCTAATGTAATTAAAATCCAATAGAGCATCATTTTCTAGGGTGGCCTCTAAGAGTACCTACAATTGGTGCAAGTCGAATACCAAGGCCACACTACCAGAATTGGTTTCAAAAAAATTTAGAAACAACAAAAATTAAGGCCTAATTTTGAAGTTTAAACCACTTTAAATGTAAATTAAGGGATAATAATAAATTTGTGTAGACTCTTATACACTAGAAGGCATGGTTGTAATGTAGAAAAAAAATGAAAAAATTTGTGCCATTGGAAAATTTCTAAAATGAACAAAAATCCACTGAGGAAGTGAACAAATAAAGAAATGCAACAACAAAGTAGCACCACACAATGGGGCATGGTTGTAGGGAGGAAGTGAGCATTGATGCTTGTATTATCATGGGTTATACTCTTCGTAGGTTTCCAAAGAAAAAAGGTTCTAGGGTGGTTATCACCTTGCTAGTTGGGGGGCTTTGTATTAATTATGTCACAGCAATCTTGGGACAAAGTACAAACTCACAAGTTATTCAATGACAAATTACACATGAAATGATGTAATGGTACTGCAATAGGAGGTTGCAGCTCTATATAATCAACGAATGAATGAATAATACAATACAATGTCATGCAGAATGCATGAATTCCAAGCCAATTCGAATTCACTAGGAGGCCATTTGAATTGCATGGATGTGTGTAGCTTAACTAACTATTAGCCAACACTAGACACACTTAGTTAACCATTGAACTAACCATAGCTGACTCTCATTGAGTCTTAACTGAATCGAAGTGCAATAGATGAAGAGCCTAACTAAATGTAACTCAGACACATGTCACTGCATGTGAATTAGTAGGTGGTAGTGCATCATTAACTCCAATTAGATCCGATAAAATTAACTGAAGTGACACTGATCATCAGAAGTGGATGGGGGCGCATTAACTCACTCCAATTCATCCCAATCAGCCCAAAATAGATAATTGTATGATGGAGGCACCTTTACAACTCAAATTAACTAATTGTTAGGTGAAACAACAATCAGTTAGCAATTAGGTGCACTTATGACACTCAGATCACCTGAGAAGTGCTCCTTGTTTGAAGGAGGAAGCCTAGTTAGCCTCCCCAATTGAAGGATAAGGCTTAGTTGGACCCCTTGATTGAAGGAAAGTGTGGGTGTGCTCATTTTGGTGTCATAGTGTGCTCATCTGATGCCAATTAAGTCAATTAAACTTAGGATAGTGGGTAAATAGGCCAAAATTTACTAAATAAGTGTGTATGTTGGCTAAATGACTCCAACACCCCCCCCTTAAGCTATACTCAGGAGGAGTAAAATAAAATTCATGAAATTCTAGGGCCTCAGCAACAAAGTCTATAGGTCACCCTATACAAAAATGGTAACTCTAACAATGCTCAAAATAAAATCTAAGTGAGTAAAGAGGGAAAACCCAGTGGGAACCCCCCCCCCACCCTCCCTCAAGCTGAACACTGAAGAAGTAATATGATCACCCCGATGAACTCACCCCCAACAGTGAATGAAGGTAAGTGAAATTTTTCTCTGTAAATATCTTGGTGAAGATATCTGCAATATGCTCATTTGTAGGGCAGTGTTGTAGATCAATGGTCTTGTCATGCACCAACTCTCTGATGTAGTGCATGTGTATCTCAATATGTTTGGTCCTCTTCCTAGTAATTGGATATGTGGAGATCTTAATAGAACTTTTAATTTCACAAAATATTACCGTGGAAAAAGTACTGCCAATCTCAAACTTTGAAAGAATGCCTTGCAACCAAACAGCTTGGATGCAAGCATTCATTGCTCCCCTGTAGTCGGCCTCTACTGAATACATTGCAATGGCAGCATGCTTTTTTCTAGACCAGAAAATAGGGCCACACCCAAACATAAAGAAATACCTAGAAGTGGAATTCCTATCTATGGAATCCCCTACCCAATATGTATAACCAACCAACTCTAGCTTAGAATCTGCAGCATAGTGAAGGTCATAGGATCTTATGCCCTGAATGTACTAAGGGACCCTGTTGTATTCCTTCCAATGAATATCATGAGGCTGATTCATGTATATTGATACAAAATTCATAGCATAACAAATATTAGGCCTTGAATGTGTCAAGTAAAGAAAGCTACCAATCAACTTGCAGTAGATAGTGCAATCCATGGTAGGAGTGTTTTTTCCCTCTTCAAGGCTGATCCTTGTGAGGAAAGTAAATAGGGAAGCCTTACATTCAGCCATGTTAAACTTAATTAACAGGTCTTATACATATTTATATTGATTTACCATTATCCCATCAAATTCTTGGGAGATTTCAAGCCCCAGAAATTGCTTCAAGAGCCCCAAATTGCTCATCTCAAATGCATCATGAAGAGCAGTTTTTATGAAAGCAATGGAAGAAAGTGTCCTTCCTATAATCAAAATATCATCAACATATAAAAAAATTATAAGTAAATTACCATAATAATTATTTATATACACATTCATATCTGATTTACACCTTTGGAATTTTTGTGAAAGCAGGAAGGCATCCATCTTGGCATACCATGATCTTGGGGCCTGTTTCAACCCATAGAGTGATTTCTGCAATTTGCAAACAAAAGAAGGATATGATGTGTACCCCTCGGGATGCTTCATATATATCTCATCATGAATATATCCATGTATAAAGTCACTCTTGAAATCCATATGATGCACCTCCCATTGCTTGGATGCCACACTGGCCAAAACTAGGCAGATGGAGTCCATCTTTGCCACCGGTGCAAAGGTCTCATGATAGTCAACACCTTGGACCTGGGAGAACCATTTTGAAACCCTTATGGCCTTATATTTTCAGGTTTTTCCATCAGCAGCAACATTTTTCTGAAACCCCCACTTTCATTGAACTAATTTCCTCCTAGGTGGAAGAGAAACTAGCTCCCAAGTAGCATTTTTCCAAAGAGAATTCAACTCTTCATCCATAGCAGCTCACCATCTCGGATCTTTCCGAGCATGGTAGTAGGAATTAGGATCTGAAACAATCATTAAATAACAAGTGTCATACAATAATTAATCATGACAAGAGAGTGAAATACCTACTCTTTGAAAATTAGACCGGGTTCTTCTTGGATCAGCAGGATTTCCAATGTTTTCCCCAGCGGAAGAGAGTGTCTTCTTGGACCAAGCTGGGAGATTTTTTTGCACTTAAGAATATGATTATGAACATGATATTTGTTTCTAATTTATATCAGACATAATATCATCAAAATCATAGCCATAACTCCCAATTTCATCATCCGAAAAATAAGCAGAACAGGAAGGAATTTCAGCAGTTTTCTCCTTGACTAGTTCTACCTCTTGGAGAGGCTCTTCAAATCGGACACTTTTTTCGATGAAATTTTTTTTTTCTGATATCAAGTAGATTGAATATTTATATTATTCTATATATACAATGAAAAAATATTCAACACTTTTCGATTGCAAATCCTTCCTCTTGTCATGCGGAATTCGGGCCCAAGCAGTGGACCCAAACACCCTGAATTTTGACACATCCAACTTATGTCCAAAATAGGCTTCAAAAGGTGTCTTTCCTTTCACATAAGAGTGAGGTAATATATTATAAATGTGTTCAGAAACATTCATGGCCTCATCCCACAAATTTTCATCCAATCCTTTTGTTTCCAGCATGCATGTGGTCATCTCCTTGAGAGAGTGGTTTTTCCTTTCTGCTACACCATTTTGCCAAGGAGTATAGGGAATGGAATTTTGGATCTTGATCCCACTATCTGAAAATATTTTCAGCAATTCATTAGTGATATATTCCCATCCATTATCATATATCATAGATTTAATCTTTCTCCTAGAGGCATTCTCAACCAGTGTTTTCAACTCAACAAATTTCTCCAAAACTTCAGATTTTTTCTTGATGAAGAAAACCAAAGTGTATCTAGAAAAATATTCTATGAAGGTGAGTGCATACCAAGATCCATTCATGGATGTGGTGGGAATCAGTTTTCTGATATCAGAATGAATCATCAGCAAGATACCTGATGCACGACTTGCCTTTCCCTGATCAAACTTGTGCTCAGGGTGTTTTTCAACAATACAACCTTTGCAAACTACAGTGGTAGCTTTGATGGATGGGAGGCCTTCAACCATGGAATTTTTATAAAATTTCTATGAGTACTTGAAATTTAAATGAAAAAATATCTCATGCCATAGTCTACTGACCTCATTTCCATGAGTCAGAAGAGCGGTGGGCTTTGCATCCACCACAAAATGGGAAAACTCATAGACTTTTGCATGATTGTTTGCTAAGCCTTTTGCAACAAGTTTCCTGGATGCAATATTAGTAATTTCTACATCATTGGGGTGAAGTTTACTCTCTGTATGAGTCATTTTATATACACTCAAGAGGTTGGAATCCAAGGAGGGTACATATAGAACATAAAAAAAACTGCCATGTTCAAGATTTACTGTACCTTGTCGTTTCGAAATGATGGCAGAATCATCTCCCATGTGGATGGGAATGCTCTTGCCAGTGTCCAGAGAAGAGAAGGAATATTTTCTTGACATCATGTGATTCAAAGCTCCAAATTCCATGATCAGATATTTGGGCTTTGAGGTGCTTTCCATGAGAGCATGTCCTCTTTCTTGCTGGGTATCCCAATCTTGGTGATCTCTCTTACGAACACTCTCCGGAATATTGATATTGTTTCTCTCAAGGAGAGAAGTCATCTCATAAAGATTCTTCTTAATGCAAGCATGTTCAGGGTGGAAGCCCTTCCTGCAATATGAGCACTTGACTTTCTCTTTTCCTTGGTTTCCTTTGTTCTTGTGCTTCTTCAAGCCCGAAGACTCTTCTTGCTGCTGGATCTTTTCTTTAGGATTTGGAGCTTAGAATTTACTCTTTTGATTCTTCTTCCCTTTCCCCTTTTGGGTCTTTGGGACCTGAAGCAAATAGGGCTTGATCTTTTGAGGATCAAATGATCCCAATCTAAACAAGCTTGTCATGCTCGTTTGTTAGGGACTCAATTAAGGAATTGAGAGAAGGCATCTTCCTTCTAGGGGTTGTGAGCTTCCTAGAATAAAAAGTGGAAACAAATACAGAGTAGTCAGCACCAAGTTTTGATAGAATGGCGAGGATGAGCTGATCATCCTCCTTCTTCACCTCACACTGTGTTATCACTCCAGGAAATTCCTCTAGGTTGTAGCTCGGGGATGCCTGGTAACTTAAATATTTTTAGGGTTTTCTAATATGGATCAAGTCAAGTGACCGATATGACCTTCCACTCTCAATACATGCATAAAACACAATTAGGTACAAGGATTTAGTTACTAGTATTCAGAGGTTGACAATAAGGTGTAGGGATGGAGAACTCATCAGGTTGGCAGATTTACACTCAAAACAGATGCATATAAATGGCTAAATCATGATAAGGATGGTACTTATAATTCAAATCACATCAATATTCCAATAGGGTGACAACTATCAGTCATTAATCAGCTTGAATTTAACCTGAATACAAATTCAAGCATAAGCACAGAAAAGATAGAAATGGAGTCTGAACAAATGATAACAAAAGAGCTTATATTAAATCATGAGCAAAATGAGAAGCTGAAAATATTATGGTCTACAATTCCCTGAAGTCTAAAATTTTCTATAACATAAGTCTTAGGCTTTATAGCCTTTACAAAAATATTTAGATCCTGAAAAATTAGATCTATTTTACTAAAAATAGATAAAATTAATGTTTTTGCAAAATTAGGTCAAAAACCCTAATTTAACTACTAGTTTAACTAAATTATAACACTTGTTCACTCTTTAAACCTTTTTATGACTACAATGAGTACTAGAGGAAAGCTGTAACTGGTCTTTTGATGTATGAGCCACTATTGGTTAAAATAGGTAGGGTTTTGTGACCCTCCCCTCTTTGATGTAACCCCAAAACTGGAACAGACCTCCTTTGATGGTGCACTTCAAAACATTTCAGCTTTTACACTTCATCCTACTCCTACCTAGGTTTTGTTGAAGTAAACTCTTCATTTTTCTGCTGTAACCTGTCCTATTAGGTCAACTTTTGCCCTAAAAATTTGGCCAAACTACTGAAAACTAGGGCTCAAAGATGCATTTGTTTCTCCAAATATGTGACACCTATGTATAAACTGAAAGAGGTTTTTGTATATTGGTGTTTTTTGAGAAACAACCTCTCTCTTTTTCTTGAAATTAATTTTCATTTTCCAGATATCAGAATTTCAAAAATACGTGTAAAACAAGGAAATTCTAAGATCCGAAAATTAGGGCTCAGAGATGGATTCGATTCTCCCAATATGAAATAATTGTAGGAAACCTGGAAGAGGTTATTGTTCTATGACATTCTAGAAACAAAAAACTCTAAGTTTTTCACAAATTTATTCTCCAGTCACTCAGAATCATCGTTTTAAAATGATTCATTTTCATAGTAAAACGCCACTTTTGGTGGCTTAGAGTGCCCTGAAATTTCGTTCTTAGCTATCGAAAGTCTAATTTCAGTGGCTTAGAGATCATTTTGAAACCATACTTAGCCACAAAAACCTGTTTTTTGAGTTTTTTGAGTGGGTCCTCCTCCCTGTACCTGCAAAATTTAAATTCAAACCCTAGGGAAGGATAGGGTTTAGATTTCCATCAGTCTTTTGAGATTAATAACAACTTCTTAGCCATCAACTCATGCTTTACTGTAATTCCTTGAACTTTTAGGTGGTTGACAGTATTTAGGGTTTTATTTTCTTATATTCTTATTCACCAGGCTCTATGTTAGGAAGTTTAACAGCAACCTGGCTTGACTCTGGAGGCTGTAGGCTTAATGCAACTTCAGCTAGGGTTTCCAATGTGATGTGCATGTTAGTGTTTGGCTTTGCATCCTTCATCTGTAGCCTCTGAAACCTAATCATTCTATAAAACCTTATGTTGTCTTTCATGTATCTTTTGTTTAGTCTTTTTAGAAAAACATACCTTTCTCTCATCTCTAGGTAAGAGTTGTGCAGCAGCCTATTCCTCCTGGTCAATGTAGCAATGTTTTCCTTTATCTCTCTTTCTAAAATTTCCATCTCATACACTTGCCTCAGCAACTGATTTATCCTTTGTGTTGTGGGATTGCTAGAGGAAGCCTTATCTATTGGTTCATCTTTCTCTTTTGGTGTAGGTGATAGGATTTCTTCAATCTCTGCTACAACTTGCAATGTTAGGTCAGCATTTGCCCTAAAAATTTGGCCAAACTGCTGAAAATGGGGGCTTAGAGATGCATTTGGTTCTCCAAACCTATGACACTTGTGTATAAACCAAAAGAGTTTTTTGTATAATGTTTTGTTTTGAGAAAAACCCTCTCTTAGTTTTTTGGAATTCGTTTCAATTTTCCTGGGATATGGATTTCAAAAACATGTATCAAACAGAAAATTCTAAGATCCAAAAATTAAGTCTCAGAGATGGATTCGATTCTCTCAATATGAAACACCTGTAGGAAAATTGAGAGAGGTTATTGTTCGCTGACCTGTTAGGAACAAAAATGTTTGAGAGGTTTTCAAAATGATTCTCTAGTCGCTCAAAATCACCATTTTAAAATTATTCCTTTTCAAAGTAAAACGCCACTTTCGGTGGCTTGGAGCGCCATGAAATTTCGGTCATAGATGCCGAAAGCAGGGATTTCAGTGGCTAATGAACCATTGGTATGTTATCCTAAGCCATCGAAAGTCCCTTTGCAACAAAATTTTATAAAAATGTGATCAACAGGCTTTCGGCGGTTAACGTGGTCCTGATTCGAAACTGTTAGTTGTCGAAAGTTGGCTTTTTAGTGGCTAATGAACTATTGAAAAGTTTTCCTAAGCCTCCAAAAGCTAAAACTTTCAAATTTCTTAAAAAACAAAACACCAGATATTCCAACCTTGTTAGTCACCCCAATGCCTTTCATAATATGACTTGAAATCTTCATCCTATCAAAAAATAAATTGTATGAGTGAACTTATTGAAAATAAATTTATTTTGGGAGATAACATCTGGCTCCTACTCGGGGATGGGAACCTCCCTGTGAGGTCCCAGGAACCCCAGTCCAAAATGCCTTTCCTGAAAAATAATAATTAAAGCTATCTTCTAGTGTTCCATTGGGCATGGATTCATGTGTCTTTTATAACTGATCCGCTGCACCCTGCTTGTAGCCCACTTTGATTATTCGTGAAAACAACTAAAAATGACCTAGTTGCTAATATTAAGAGCTTATTTTCCTATCTATTCCTACTCCTAATTCTAATCAGTAGAGGCTTCTTATCATGTGAAATCATGCTTCTAATGAATTCATGTCAGAAGTTGCTCTCCTGAACTTATCCTTGATCTTGACCCAAAAAATAATTGAAACCCTAGCATGCAGCAATGTAGTTTCAAAGGGTGACGGAACCAACTATCATCTGACAAAAATATTTTGATATCTACGCTGCTTATAAGTTCCAGATAGTTAGCAACAAGGTCATAAAAACCATAAAGGAATACCTCTCTATGCTGTTGTTCCAACTGAATGAAATGCCGTTGTTGGCTGCTTTCAGTGATCTCCATGTCAACTGTAGATTGCTAAACCTTAGACTGGGAAGGATGAGTTATTCCCCGCTATTCTAGAATTTTCAGATCATCATCTTCCTCTTCATATCTATTGCATTCTTTCTTTGTCTACAAATCACAAAATTGAGGGTTTCCTTTAGTATTTGCTGCAGATCCAAATTTGTTACATGTTGTTCCTTCAATCTGCTCATTATCTTTCGGGTTTCCAAAGGGGAAAAACTGATCTTCTTGATACCCTAAGTTAGCAAATGCATTTGGTACAAATTCAAAATCATCTATATTATGGTCAACATTCTGAAGATCATTAATATCTCGATCACAATGAGAGGTGTCCCCTATTGCAGCATACTCTTCATAGCTATCATTAACCACAACATGCGTATGTCTCTGATCATCTCTTTTCTCAAAAGTAGAACTAAAATAAATTCCAAAAGTGGACAAATCCTCACAAAACTTAAAATACTGTTCTCTATTTACCTTTTCATCCTCAGAATGAAACTTATATTCTTCACAACAATTATCAAATGCAAACTCATCTCAATAGTACCTTTTACAATGCTCAGTGAATGCTTTGTGAAAATCCTTCAATGATGAAATACTGGAAGGAGGTAAAGAAAAATACCACTAACATGCATCACCATATAATGAATACATGAACATCTTCATGATTTTGATCTAATAGATCCATGCGTTCGTGAAACTTGAGGAGGTGTTCTGCAAGATTGTCTTCTTCCTCCTCTTTGAAGACAGGTAGAAAATATCCCCATTTAGACATATTAGGTACTGGATGTGGGAAACCAGGAACTGAAGAGAAGTCAAGAGGTGCAAACCTCCAAGCCAACAAAGTAGCAAATGCTTTTGACATATTAATACTTTGGATTCGCCACTGAGTTCGTCCTTCATGGAGTTGCCAGGGATGAGATATTCACAAGCAACAGTGCTTGAATATTCCTCAACCCTAAACTTTTTTTATGTATTTAAAATTCTTGAGATTTTAATGTTTCAGTAGAAGAAATAATAGCAGAAATATCTCTTGAAACACCTAATGTATCTTCCTTTTCAACTCTAGAGGTCTACCTTAGCAAATCCCTAGCTCTTTTTAGGATCTCTTCTGGATTTGAAACAAGTGTTACTAGTGGCCCTTTAGGGTTTTCTCTGGTACTTGGTCTTATTGAAGCCACCTTATTTCAATGGATTCACCAGATAGATGATTACAACTAGAATAGTGTCCAATATTTGTCTATCATCAAAGCATGGATCTATGTCATCTCCAAGGGAAGCTGAGCTTCAGTCTCCTCTCCCCAGCAATGGCGCCAATTTGTTATCACTCCAGGAAACTCCTATAGGTTGTAGCTCGAGGATGCCTGGTAACTTAAATATTTTTAGGTTTTTCTAATATAAATTAAGTCAGGTGACCTATATGACCTTCCACTCTCAAGACATCCATGAAACTCAATCAGGTACAAGGCTTTAGTTACCACTGTTCATAAGTTGACAATAAGGTGCAGGGATGGAGAACTCTTTAGGCTGGCAGATTTACACACAAAACATATGCATATAAATGGCTAAATCATGATAAGGATGGTACTTATAAATGAAATCACATCAATATGCCAATAGGGTGATAGCTATCAGTCATTAATCAACTTGAATTTAACCTGAATACACATTCAAGCATAAGCACAAAAATGGAAGCTGAACAAATGATAACAAAAGATCTTATATTAAATCATGAGAAAAATAAGAAGCTGACAATAGTATGTTATACAAGTCCCCGAAGTCGATCCTTTTCTATAACATAAGTCTTAGGCTTTATAGCCTTTACAAAAATATTCAGATCCTGAAAAATTGGATCTATTTTACTAAAACTAGATAAAATTAATGTTTTTGCAAAATTAGGTCAGAAACCCTAATTTAACTACTAGTTTAACTAAATTCTAAAACTTATTCACTCTTTAAACCTTTTGATGACTGCAATGAGTACTGGAGGAAAGCTGTAATTGGTCTTCTAATGGATGAGCCACTGTTGGTTAAAATAGGTAGGGTTTTGTGACCCTCTCCTCTTTGATGTATCCCCAAAACTGGAATAGACCTCCTTTCATGGTACACTTCAACAAATTTCAGCTTTTACACTTCATCCTACTCTTTCCTAGGTGTTAGTGAAGTAAACTCTTCATTTTTCTACTGTAACCCGCCCTGTTAGGTCAATTTTTGCCCTAAACATTTTGGTGAAACTGTGGGGCTCAAAGATGCATTTGTTTCTCCAAATATGTGACACATGTGTATAAAATTAAATAGGTTTTTGTATATTGTTATTTTCTGAGAAAAAACCTCTCTCAGTTTCTTGAAATTCATTTCCATTTTCCAAATATCTGTATTTCAAAAATATGTGTAAAATAGGGAAATTCTGAGATCCGAAAATTAGGGCTCAGAGATGGATTCGATTCTCCCAATATGAAATACCTATAGGAAAAATGAGAGATTTTATTGTTATATGACATGTTATAAACAAAAAACTCCGATTTTTTTGCAAATTTATTCTCCAGTCGCTTAGAATCACCGTTTTAAAATGATGTATTTTCATAGTAAAATGCCAATTTCGGTGGCTTAGAGCGCCCTGGAATTTCAGTCTTAGATGCCGAAAGTATGCTTTCGGTAGCTTAGAGACCATTTTGAAACCATGATTAGCCGTGGAAACCTGTGTTTTGATTTTTTTGAGTGGGTCCTCCTCCCTGTACCTGCAAAATTTAAATTCAAACCCTAGGGAAGGATAGGGTTTAAATTCCCATCAGTCTTTTGAGATTAATAACAACTTATTAGCCATCAACTCATGCTTTACTACAATTCCCTGACCTTTTAGGTAGTTGAGATTATTTAGGGTTTTGTTTTCTTATCTTCTTATTCAGTAGGCTCTATGTTAGGAAGGTTAACAGTAGCCTGGATTGACTCTGGAGGCTATAGGCTTAATGCAGCTTCAGCTAGGGTTTCCAATGTGAGGTGAGTGCTAGGGTTTGGCTTTGCATCCTTCATCTGCAGCCTTTGAAGCCTAATCATTCTATACAGCCTTGTGTTTTCTTTCATGTATATTTTTTTTAGTCTTTTTAGAAAAACATACCTTTCTCTAATCTCTAGCTAAGAGTTGTGTAGCAGCTTATTCCTCCTAGTCAATGTAGCATTGTTTTCCTTTATCTCTCTTTCTAGAATTTCCATCTCATACACTTGCCTCAGCAACTGATTTATCATTTGTGTCTTGGGATTGCTAGAGGAAGCCTTCTCTGCTAGTTCATATTTCTCTTTTGGTGTAGGTGATGGGAGTTCTTCAATCTCTGCTACAACTTGCAATGCTAGGTCAGCATTTGCCCTAAAACTTTGGCCAAACTGCTAAAAACGGGGGCTCATAGATGCATTTGGTTCTCCAAACTTGTGACACTTGTGTATAAAATGAAAGATGTTTTTGTATAATGGTTTGTTTTGAGAAACAACCTTTCTCAATTTTTTTGAATTAGTCTTAATTTTCCCAAGATCTGGATTTCAAAAACATGTGTCAAACAGGAAATTATGAGATCTGAAAATTAGGTCTCAGATATGGATTTGATTCTCTCTATATGCAACACTTGTAGGAAAAATGAGAGAGGTTATTGTTCTTTGACTTTTTAGGAACAAAAAACTATGAGATGTTTTCAAAATGATTCTCCATTCGCTCAGAATCACTGTTTTAAAATGATGCCTTTTCACAGTAAAACGCCACTTTCGGTGGCTTGGAGAGTCCCGAAATTTGGGTATTATTTACAGAAAACAAGGATTTCAGTGGATAATGAACCATTGGTACATTTTCATAAGCCACAAAAATTCCCTTTGCAACAAAATTTTATAAAAACATGATCAACATGCTTTCGGTGGTTAACGTGGTCCGAAGTCAAAACTGTTAGCTGTTGAAAGCTGGCTTTTTAGTGGCTAATGAACTGTTGAAAAGTTTGCCTAAGCCACTGAATGCTAAAACTTTCAAATTTATTAAAAAACAAAACACTAGATATTCCAACCTTGTTAGTTACCCCAATGTCTTTCATAATACCAGCATAGATCCAAATCCTAGGCTCTATCAAGCACCGAGAGGGATCAAATATTTGGAGTTGCAAACCTCTTTTTAAGTCTTGCACTCAACTATCAGCTTTGGTGACATATAATATTTTTATTATTAATATTTAATACTATATTTTTATTATTTTGTATTTTGTTACAAAATAACATTACAACATCTACCCCATACATGGCTTTAAAACCATGTGCAAAGCCCTCCTAAAACCATGGGTTGTTTAGGAGGCCTTGCACATGGTATTAGAACCATTTGCAACGGCCTCCTTAACCATGTACAGTAAAAATACGGGTTTTTTAGGAGGCCTTCACATAGTTTTAAAACCATTTGCAAGGCCGTCCTAAACCATGTACAATAAAACCATGGGCTGGGTTGTTTAGAAGCCTTCACATGGTTTTAAAACCATGTGCATGACCAACATTTTTTGGGGGGATAATTAAATTTTTTATTTTTTATTATTAGGAACATTACAACATCTCCCCTCCCATATATTGAGTTGTTTTTCTCATAGACATTTTTTTTTGCAGCACTATCCCTTGTGGATAAAAAGTTAAGGAGAGTGTAGATGATGATTCTGCTACTCTTTGGGTAATTGTTTTGTTATCTTTCTTATAGGAGGTCCAATTTTCAGATCAAAAAAATTAGGTTCCACGTCTACGAAATGAATTTTACAGTGCTTCCTCCTTAGCCTATAGAGCCTCTTTATCTTCTACCACAACATCCACTAAGTTACACCTGTTACACCTCACACAGGGTTTCCCAGGATCTCGGCCACTGAAATACTTACAATGAAAAAAGTGACTATATTCGATAGTTCCAATTTTCTTTTTGTAGATATAACGCATTGTGTTTCCATACCTACATATCACCCTATTGCAGGTCCCATCCATCTTTATTAACTCCTCCTTACAAATGTTACATTTTCTGATCACAGCGTTTGCCATCCTCTCTTCAACTTCCCTACAAAGAGCAGTGCCAAATATTTTTAGAACCTATTCAGAGGATAATGGTAAGTGACTCAGTTTCTTGCATTTGATACAAGAAGACTTCAAACAGTTAGGGATTCAACAGTCCAAAACTTGCAGACACTTATCTGCCTCATATGGAATGGTACAAAATGGGCAGTAAACTAACCCTTCAAGGTTGGTTTCTACAATAGCGTCACGAGGCAGCAATGTATTCATATTTTTCAAGGGAATCCTTTGTAAGAGCTCTCCGAATCTTTGATGACGGAATTGACTCATTACAGCCAGCAATATCTGTGCAAGATAGAGAACCATGTGCTCTGAGACCTCCATAAATGATTTATTGTACCCGCCTCCTTATACATTCTAAACAAAATTCATGCCCATTTTGACACTTCACCATATTTTTACATTGAAATATCCCATAACAACAACCACATAACGTACCCGTTGCCTGCCCTTCATCCATTTCAACTGCTTCTCTGTTATTCAGAATTCGATGAATCCTCCTTTTAATTTTGGGATTCTTATACATTGTGCCTTTTATTTTAGAGATTTCTTCTTCTAAATTATTTCGAATCACAACTTTTAGACCGGTTAATTCATCAAAGTGGACTTTCCACTAATTATTGCATTTTCCTTTCCCTTGAAAGTAGACCCTTCTACTTGTACAGTCCTCCATTGAACTCCAGAGCTCGTGGCTTTTAAAGGTCCATGATCTGACAAATCCGAACTAACCAATTTTTCATCGGTAGAAGTTGAAGCGTAGTCTGAAGGTGATGAACGCGCGGCCATATTTGGCAAATGCAAGTCAATATTTCTACTATAATCCACTAAAAATACAACTTGGAGTGTCACAAAATAGTAAAAACGGTATCGTAATCCTTTATATCAACGAGTATAATTTAATTGAAGAAATATCAAAAGTCAACATCTAAATAAATATTGAAAGTATAATTTAAATTCTAGAGTGCTGACAGGTCGTAGAAGTGGCGAAGAAGCAAGAAGGAATATAAGTTGATGGGGTTGCAGTTAATGGTAGGAATGAGCTTCATAGAAAATTGGGTTTAGATGTCTGTGCAGCCTTTGAAATTGTGGAAGAGCACGATGAGCATGAAATAGTGTACAGGAAACATCACGATTATCGCTCAAAAAAATGTTCAAAGGAAGAGCGCGATGAGCATGAAATAGTGTTCAGGAATCATCATGATTATTAATATAGTTTTTTCACTCCCATGCACAAATTCAATACCGAGTATTAATATAACGACTCTATTTCAAACTAAACATTACCACTTTAGATTATTAGGTCAACAAAATATTTACTACTTTTTACATTAGTTACTTTAATATTAAAAACGTTACATCACGTTACAATATTTCTTGCATAATATTCACTATCACTATTATTTTTGGCCGACATGTTACAAACGTTAGTAACGTTACATCACGTTACAAGATATCCCCCATACTGGGCTGTAAAGCACCTCTGGGCACAACTATTATTTTTGGCCGACATGTTACAAATGTTAGTAACGTTACATCACGTTACAAGATCTCCCCCATACTGGGTTGTAAAGCGCCTCTCGGCACAATGACTTGAAATCTTCATCCTCTCAAAAAATAAATTGGATGAGTGAACTTATTGAAAATAAATTTATTTTGGGAGATAACACACTGCTTCAACCATAGGACTAGATACTTGAATTTTGTGAAGAATTCATTGAGATTTTTGAAATTTCCAGGTTGAAGAGAAATTAGCTCATTCTCAATTTGATAAATCCTCAAATCATCCTATTTTTCATACAGGGAGACAAGTTGGTCCCAAATCTCTTTCAGAGTCTTCAATCCTGTGATATGGAATATAAGGTCCTTACAGATAGAGAGACACAGAAACCCGAAGGCTTCATCCATCTTGTTCAAAAATCTATCCTTGTCGACAACATGGTTAGGCTCTTCCTCGGTGTTCATAGTGACTCGGTAGAGTAATTTAGCATGTAGTTGGATTTCCATGTCTCCCTTCCATTGGTGATGATTGAAAGGAGTTAGGAATTCTATGAAAGAATCCATACTTCTATTGTAGCGAATGCAATGAACCTGTAAAAAATCCTGCAATCAACACAAAAAAGTTATCATAAGGTCGAACAGCCTCCACACTTCAGGTTTTCATCACACCCAGCATAATTTATCAAGCAAGCTTTATCAACAATTCCTTAACTTGGGGTATTAAGTGGTAAACCTTCTGCTTCTGGTGCAGTGCTAGAATTTAAGCTTTTGCTCAATTTTGCATGCAAGATCCGTCAAAAATCATGTTTTTGAAGAATTGGGCTTCATCCTACCATGGCTATGATACGATATTAATTATTTTATGGCAATATTGGGACAAAGTACAAACTCACAACTGATTCAGCGACAAATTACACATGAAATGATGTAACGGTACTGCAATAGGGGGTTGCAGCTCTGTATAATCAGTGAATGAATGGATAATACAATACAATGTCAGGCAGAATGCATGAATGCCAAGCCAATTCGAATTCACTAGGATATCATTTGAATTGCATGGATAGGTGTAGCTTAACTGACTATTAGCCAACACTACACACACTTTGTTAACCACTGAACTAACCATAACTGACACTCACTTAGTCCTAACCGAATCGAAGTGCAATAGATGACTCAGTCTAACTAAATGTAACTCATACACATGTCACTGCATCATCAATTAGTAGGTGGTAGTGCATCATTAACTCCAATTAGCTTTGATGAAGTTAACTGAAGTGATACTACTCATTAGAAGTGGTTGGGGCGCATTAACTCACTCCAGTTCATCCCAATCAGCCCAAAATAGACAATTTCATGATGGAGGCACCTTTACAACTCAGCTTAAGTGATTTTTAGGTGAAACAACAATCAGTTAGCAATTAGGTGCACTTATGACACTTAGCTCACCCCATAATTGCACCCTGTTTGAAGGAGGAAGCCCAGTTATCCTCCTCGATTGAAGGAGAAGGATTAGTTGGACTCCTTGATTCAAGGAAGGAGTGGGTGTGCTCATGCTGATGTCATAGTGTGCTCATATGATGCCAATTAAGTCAATTAAACTTAGGATAGTGGGTAAATAGGCCAAAATTGACCAAATAAATATGTATGTTGGGTAAATGACTCCAACACTTGGGAAGAAAAAAATGGGTTTATTTTTTGTCCATTGTAAACTACTCTAGTTAAGGAATTGTGGTTGTAAAATAATTCAGGTTAATGAGTTATGGTTTTGGATGTTATAATATTGTCTTCTAAATAGTGAAGATAATACAATGAGATATAGAGAGGTGAAACTCTTAGTTAGGCTAGTTTTATCTATTAGTTATTTCTAAGGTAAATATTTGTGTACTATGTGTGTAGGAAATTATTAATTATTTTGTTTTAGATTAAAATTGGTGTTTCGTTTCTTACATGGGTTTATCAAAATATTCCTATGCTATTAGAGTGAGGTATCGGCTTCAGGGGGGTTCCTTTTTTGCTAATTTCTATCTCATTTTTTAAAGAGAAGGGATATCTTGTGTCTACGGTAAATTGTCTTTGAATGGGAGCTTTGCATAGTAAATCTTGTGTAAATAAAATGATGAGCATTTTCATAATAGAAATAGAGAAGTTTAATGACTATAATGTCAAGTTATGGAAGATAAAGATGTAATATCTTCTTTTAGATAGAGAAAAATGTATTAAATATTTATGTATATCTAAATGCAAAGCCAACTGGTATGTCAAAAGAAGAACGGGGAAAAATGGGTAGAAAAGTGAGAATGTAATGGACCCGACCCTGAAACTAAGGCCAAAGGCACCAAAATGATTAGAGGAAAGGCTGAATTAAGTTTTTGCACAGGGGATTAAGTTTTCTAAGGATAAATCAACATATAATTAATCAAATTAAATAAATAATCATCCTTTAAAACAATAAATATGATGACACATTTTGAAATGCAAAAATAGCCTTTCCAATTACTCGTGTAGATGCAAGATCATGAAACTTAACCAGATTCACCAGATTATTATAATTAGAACTTATAATCATTAAAACATTCATGGGTGATGATGATCAACCCCATAACACTAAATACTCATATTTATAGAATTATTTGCAAACAACTACAAACCAAAATCTCCAACAGCTAAACTAGCAATTTACGACACTTTCGCAAGTCTAGATATCGATAGTTTGTTTAGTAGTTTTGCATTGGAACATATATGAAAATAACATCTACATCCATTCAATAATGAAGAAAAAAACATACATATATTCCATCTACAACCATTGAATCATATTGGATATCATATCTATAACTAGTTGTTAAATTCACAACTAAATCATCTGATAAGCCTTTGAATCCCTACAAAACCAACTGTGAGTCCAAATAACAAGCATATTAGCCTACATAGGTGTTATAAAACCACTAAGGGCGAAATAGCAGCAAGGATAACATCATATAAACATATATTTCAATCATATATGATATATATAAAGTGTAAGCAAGATCCCATGAGGAAAAAAACATCAACCTGCATCCATTGATTTACACAATAAAAATCAATTTCACAAATAAATATCAACTCAGCTTCCATGGTTAAAATAAATCAAAAAATACTTCATATAAACATATGGAAAAACATAAAATAAGTCACTTATCTTATGAAGGTTCAACTAACATCGATAGGATCCCTTTCCTCAGGTACTGCCAAGCCAAATCCTCGACTTGAATAGACCATCCCCAAGTTGAGGCCACGGATCCACAAGAGGAAGTGCACTCAATATTAGCTCAAAAATCAGTTTTAGTAGACACAGCTCAATTCCTTACCACCTATTTACTCCTCCACCTCACTACTAGGTGCAATGGTAATCCCTTCACCTCCTAGGTCCCTCAAGACATCACCATTCGTCATCAGGATTTACATGCATGTATAGGATAGAGACAAGTGGTGGACATGGAGGAACTATACCAGATTTGTTCAGGATTACTTCAAACATGACACAAAATCCTCTTGATCCATGCACACATCAAATCCAATTGGCTCAAATATCAATTTGAGCAGCCACAACTCAATTCCTTTCCACCTACTTACTCCTCCACCCCACTACCAGATCCAATGGTAATCCCTTCACCTCCTAGGTCCCTCGGGACATCACCATCCACCATAAATGTTTATATGTAGGTCCAATAAAGAGACAAGTGGTGGAAACATGTGAACTATAGAATATTTCCTCTATCTTACTTCAAACATGACACAATATCCATGTGCTCCAAGCACGTTGTTCACACACATAGTAGAGCATACAAGGGTTCCCAAGATCACAAGCTTACCCATATCTCAGCAAGGATTGCATGAAAAAATTACTTTCATGAATTAATGAAGTTTTGAATAATTATAAATTTAAATTCCTTATGACCAATTCGATATGCTCTCTAAGAGGATGACTTGAGACTACGAACAAGTAACTCCAAATCACTAAGAGATTCTCTAGTCCACTGACTGCCCTATTCAAGTTCTAAAAAGAGAGACTAGAATCCACTTATAATACACTGGAAAAAACACTCCCATACACTAGGGATAACTCAAATTTACCAAGAATGACTAAAACATTCCCAAAATCACTCCCTTGCACTAGAGGCAACTAGAACTCATCAAGACTGACTCTAGTTCTACTAAAATCACTCT
Source organism: Pseudotsuga menziesii (assembly GCA_001517045.1). Classification (NCBI taxonomy): domain Eukaryota; kingdom Viridiplantae; phylum Streptophyta; class Pinopsida; order Pinales; family Pinaceae; genus Pseudotsuga; species Pseudotsuga menziesii. Next base: position 313,269 of record LPNX010397162.1, on the reverse strand, counting down.
CTTTCCTTGAATACAACTCAAATTTATCCAAAAATAATATTATTGTGATAATTTTGATCCATGGGAAGATCTAGGAGCCTTGGAGAAACTCACAAGTCGAATTTGGTGCAAAACCAACAAAAAACCATTAAACAAGAAGCAATTTACACATGCAACGTGAACAAAAATAGGGCATATTTTGACTGTATAACATAAAAACATGTTATTAACAGGTTTATATTACATCAGAAGTGTTTCATGAGGCTTAGGAATCCCAATGTGACTCTGTACAAATGAAATTGTACAAATTGACCTCAATCCCCCCTAGGTGGGCCAATCACGCTCCAAATCAGCCCAAATGGCCACGAATTTCTATGTCGACATGGCTGAGGTGACATGGGGTCATCATTACACATTTTTATGCATGGTTGTGGAAAAATAGGTGGGTTAGAGGCTCTAGGTGGAATTAAATGCACCAAGTCAGCTAAAAAATGGAAAAAATCCACCTCTATCGCTCCTAGTCAACCAATATGTCCACATTCAATGAATGGGAGAACAACAGAAATGATGAGGGTGAAAATGTGGATGGTTTACTGATATGGAGTGCTCATGTGGGTGTGAATGCATCAATTTAGCTGGTTATTGGTCCAACTAAGCACCCTAAGTCCAAAACCGTAGTGTTTTAATGCAAAATGCAATAAAATTGACTAAGGAGTTAAAATAAGGTACTAATGGGTTTGATTACTATTCTAAAACCCTCCCTTAACCAAAAACTTAGTACATCTCATAAAATGGAAGATTCCTTGGCAACAAAGTCTCAAGTCAGCTCAATTACATAATTCAAAATTTTAATTTGTCCATATGAAGTGAGGAAAGTAAGGAAAACCACATGGGAAAAAACCTTCCCTAAAGAATGGACATGGGGCTGAAACCTGCAACAAATATAATCAAATCACTCACCCCAAGCAAATATCTTAGGTAAGTGAAGGTATTCTCTGTGAAATTCTTGGTGAAAATGTCGATAGTTTGCTCGGTGGATGGGAAATGCTACAGTGAAATCACCCTGTCATGCACTAAGCCCCGGATGTAGTGAATATGGATATCAATGTGATTTTTCCTTTTCCTTTGAATTGTATTATTATATATTTTGATGGCATTTTTATTGTCCACCCAAATGTTGGTAGGAGAATCAATTGTGACACCAAATTCTTAAAGAATTCCCTGCAACCAAACACACTATGTAGCTGCACTGGTTGCTTCCCTGTACTCGGCCTTTGCTGATGAAAGTGAAATGGTGTGTTGTTTCTTACTTGAACAGAAAATGGAACCTTTAGAAATCATAAAGACAAAACCTAAAGTTTATTTTTTGTCAGTGGGATCTCCATCCCAATCTGAATCAGAAAACCCAGCTAGTTGAAGTGAAGCACTAGCTTAATAGTGCACCCTGAAATTCTTTGTACCCTGGACATGCTTAAGAATTATTTTGGATTCCTTCTGATGGATCTCATGTGGCTGGTTCATATTTCTTTCTACAGAACTTATATCATAATATAAATCTGGACTTGTATGTGTAAGATAGAGCAATATGCCAACTAGTTGCCTGTAGAGTGTAAAATCTACCAATGGAGAATTGCCAAATTCATGCAATTTGATGCCAGAAAGAAAGGGATACTTGGATGCCTTACACTCAACCATTTTAAACTTACTTAGAAGGTCTGAAGCATACTTTTGTTGACTCGGCATGATACCCATTTCACTTTTCTCAATTTCCAAACCCAAAAATTGCCTTAGCAATCCTATATTAGTCATGGAAAATTCACTATGCAAAGATGAATTAATTGAACCAATTGAAGTAGTGCATCTCCCTATAATTAGAAGGTCATCAACATGACGAACAATAACCTTCAAAACACCATCATGTTGCTTCAAATATACATCAGGATCTGATTTGCATCTAGTGAAGCCAATAGAGAGCAAGAAAGCATCCATTTTAGCATACCAAGCCCTGGGGGCTTGCTTGAGTCCATAGAGTGATTTCTTCAACCTAAAAACAAGTGAAGGATCCTCTTGGAAACATTCAAGTTGTTGCATGTATATATCTTCCTGTATCTCACCATGTAGGAATGCACTCTTGACATCCATATGGTGCACTTTCCAACCCTTACTAGATGCAATTGCTAGAACTAGTCTTGTGGAGTCCATCTTTACAACCAGTGCAAAGGTCTCTATATAATCAAAACCATGGAATTGAAAGTATCCCTTACCAACTAATATTTCTTTTTATTTCATATATAAACCATCAGCATCAATTTTGGTTCGAAATATCCACTTGCATTGAACAAGCTTCCTCTTGGGAGGAAGGGGAACCAATTCCCATGTCTCATTCTCTTGAAGAGAATGGAACTCTTCTTCCATTGTTGTTTTCCATATTGGGTCATTACAATATTTCTAATATGTCTATGTATCAGATCCAATCAGCATATAACAGTTCTCAGCAAGATCACTATCACTTACATAAGAATTGTTTCATGAGGCTTAGGAATCCCAATGTGACTGTACAAATGAAATTGGCCAAATTGGCCTCAATCCCCCCTAGGTGGTCCAATCATGCTCCAAATCAGCCCAAATTGCCACAAATTATTGTGTGGAAGTGGATGAGGTGACATGGGGTCATGATTACACCTTGTCATGCATGGGTGTGGGAAAATAGGTGGGTTAGAGGCTCTAGGTGGCATTAAATGCACCAAATCAGCTAAAAAATGGACAAAATCCACTTCTAACGCTCCAAGTCAACCAAACTGTCCACATCCAATGAATGGGAGAGCACCATCAACAATGAGGGTGCACATGTGGATGGTTGTATGAGCCAGAGCACTCATGTGGGTGTGAATGCATCCATTAAGGTGGTTATTGGTCCAACTAAGCACCCTAAGTCTAAAACCATAGTGTATTAATGCAAAATGCAATAAAATTGACTAAGGAGTTAAACTAAGGTACTAAGGGTTTGGATTACTGTTCTAACACTCATGAACTAAGGATAACTAGAATTCACCTAAATAGATTTAATTAACTGACAGTTACTCTAGTTCACTAGATTTTCTATAGGTTATCTCAAATTAACTAGGAAAATTACTCCAATATAGAGTAGAGTTACAAAATCAAGTACATGGTTGACCAAAATTTGTCAAGTAGAATGCATAAGAAATTAGAGATATGAGAGTGGGCCCCACTAACATCAATATAAGGAATATTATATTAAGTGAGAGTGCATGGGTGCATGGGAAGCATCCATTAGGTGTACTAGGGCTTCCATAGTCCGATAAAATTAAAATTAGGAAACATGGAGTACTATTAGGAAGAGAAACAATGCCTAATCCCAAACCCACTTACATGTGGATCAATTCCTCCCATACTATTTTTTGGTTCCCATTGTTCCAGTTGTTTTTTATAATTAATTATTTACAAAAATATTAATGTATCTTGGTCGTTAAAGACCCTTGTCTCGGCACCTAGTTCCCCAATAATAAACATTTAAAGCAATTTACATATATATGGGGCTTAACATACGAGGAATTACAAAGAAGAATAATTTGACTCTATTAATTCTTGCACATGATCTAGGAACTAGGAATCAAAATAATCAAAGAATAATTAACAAATACTCATGAATTGGAAATTCTCGGAACCAGAATTGGTTTCCTCTCTGTATATTTAATAAATAATAAAGGGTTACAATACCAATGCTGAGCAATGGCTTAACTCCATGAAGAATTCGAATACCTAAGGAGACAATTCGAATTCAATGAGTGAG
>LPNX010397162.1:142904-309371 GCA_001517045.1 Pseudotsuga menziesii | reverse complement strand
AACCACTTGACCAAAACCCTAATTGACTCACCAAACCCTAACTGAAGTCGGAGTGCAATAAATGACTGAATCTCAACTGAAGGAGATCAAAAACATGTCATAGCAATCCAATCATCAAGTGCTAGTGCTCCATGACTTCAATGAACCCCGATGAGGTTAACTGAAGCTGAACTGAACATCAGAAGTAGGTGGAGGCGCCTTGTTGAATCCAGATAATTAAATAATAATAAATAATCATTAAATAATATATTTAATGAGAGGAGGCACCCTAACTGACTGGTTGAACTGATTGTAACCACCAGTTATCAATTAGGTGCATTAATATCACTCAGATCACCCCCGGAGTGCTCCAGTTAGCCTCCTTGACTGTAGGAGAAGGCTAAGTTAGCCTCCTTGACTGTAGGTAGGCGTAGGTGTGACTGGATGATGGCAATTAATGCTCCATTGATGTCAATTAAACTTAGGATAGTGGTTTAACTAGGCCAATTTGACCAAAAAGAGTGTGTATGGTGGTAAATGTCTCCAACAGACTCTAGCTCTCGGAGTTGGTGTTGTTGAACATCTCTGGATAAGACAATGCAAAGACTCATTGTGGGATAATTTTGGGGAATTCATACTTGTCAAAGTCCCTGGTAAATAAGATATTTCTTTGAAATAAGTTTTACCATATTAGCATAGAGGATGGAGACTCTATGATGGAGAATCTAAATTTCTTTAATACTTTGGTAAGTCAAATTGTATTTGTTGATGCTAAGATGGTTGAACAATATAAATGTATTACCTTGTTGTTTTCTTTACTAGACTCTTGGGATAATCCGATTGTAGCAATTGGTAGTACAATTCAATCTAAATCAAATTTTAAAGGGTGTATTTGCATCCTTGTTATCAGAGAAATGAGGAGAAATTTCATGGAGAGTGTGAACAAGGACATTTTATTTGTGACGGGTTGTCCCCAAGTGTTGAAAAATAAGTCTTTGTCTAGAGGTAGATATAAGCCTCTTGGATTTTCAAAAGGAAATGATGGAAATGTGGTACAGATAGGAATTATAAGAAATATTGTGGATCTAAGAATGTTGATAATCGAAAGGGATCTAATGATGCCCCTTCCATACAAATGAAAACCTCCATAGAAGAAGGAGGTGTTTTTTACTTGTATTCTACAAGTACACATGTAGATAATCCTATATGGTTGATCAACTCAGTTTCTTCATTTCCTATGACTCCTCACAAGAAGTGGTTTTGTGAATATGAAAAAGTACAATGGAGGTGATGTTTTCTTGGGAGACAACTTGATAGCCAAAATCATAGGATGTGTAAGGGTTAAGATACTACTTAAATATGAAAGGATTAGAACTCTCCCCAAGGTTCTACACATTCTATATTTGGCTACAAACATGATTTCCAGATCATCGTCTCTCATCTCCCATATGCTAGTGTTATTGGAAGTTTGATGTATACTATGGTATGTATTAAATCAAACATTACCCATGATGTGGGATTTTTAAGCGGGTCTATGCCAAAACTTGGGAAGGAACAATGAGTGGTTTTAAACAAAGTCTTTAGATATTTGCTTGGCACTTTAAATTATGTAATCTATTAGCAAGGAATACCTAGACCTCACAAGTATATAGATATACATGGTTTTCTTGATGTAAAATAGGTTAGATATATGGGATGCATAAGGTATACAAGTGGTTTTTTTTAACATATTTGGTGCATAAATTAGTTGGATGAGTACATGGTATACACTCATGGAAGTAAGGAAGCTATATGGTTGCAAAGACTGTATTCATGTATTGGTTTTGTTTAAAAAGCATTGAGAATAGGTTGTGAGTACTTAAGTGCAATTTTATGGAAAACAGCCTTGATTATCATTACAAGACAAAGCATATTGGTGTATGATACCATTTTGTTAGAGACTTGGTTGATCATAACAAGGTATTGTTGAATAAGGTTGATACCTTGAAGAATGTTGCAACTTCATTGACTAGTTATTTGGTGTAGAGAGCCAATTGGTGTTGTTACCCGTAGAAGTTGATTACATGAATTATTTCCCTTTTCCCCATGCTTTTCAAGGAATACAATGAGTGTGAGAATGGTGGAAATGTATTGTATTCTTTGTCAGTGTTGATGCCTGTAAAAATACCAGGTACCGACAGTAGGGATTCTCCCCAATAACCGTTCCCAATTAGATCATTTATCATTTGGTGTCGGGAATCTGTCTAGTTAGCAGCCCGGATACTGTAGATTTAAATGAATCCTTAAATCTATTTTACCGGTTGTAGCCCAATCCACCGTTTATGTGTTTTTTTTTAATATTTTAGAAAAGATATGCAAGTGCCTAAATTAAATGCAGATGATCAGGAAACAAATATTTCACAATGTGATACGTAGGTTCTTACCTCCCATCTTATCCCCTTTGTTCCTAAATCACAGAAAGAAAATAACAGCTATGCTAAACTAAATTATTCTATCTAATCTATCCCTACAAAGCAAAATTACTATTTAGATGAGTAATGTACTGTAGTTTTTGCACAAAGAATTTTACAGGTAGCTGATAAATTCATAATACATAAACACAGTAGAAAAATTAACAGGGAGATAGCTCAGTGTTTGTTATAGCATGCATTACTCATTTGTTGCAAAGATTCATTTTAAGGAAAGGAAATCATTCACAACATAGAAGTAGTTCAGAAGTTAGAACGGTCTCATAGATTTGTAGAGTAAGCTAAAACATAAATAGTTCTATATTCATCCATCTACATAGCATGCATTTGAAACTCCAACAGCTCCTTCTCCAGCAGGAATTTCAGTCCTCTTTATTATAACAAGAAATAGTTCTTCTTACAATAAGTATTTCACATATTAGAGCTAGAAAAGTCCTTCTCTCATTCAATTCTACCTATATTTATCCATTTCAAAATGACCTTTGGTCTCCCTTCCCTTTGGGCTTCCTTAACTTTCGGTTACATAAATTTTGTCTTTAATGTATTCAAAAAGTAAATACAAAATATTAAAAATATATCCATGTGTGAATAGGAAAAACCACTTAAGTGGACCTAGTCAAACTATTTATGAATTGCTTCCATGCTGAAGCATCTAAGGCAATTGTCTTGAATTCTGTGGGCTCTAAAAATCTGACTGTGACCTCATGCTTGGACAGCTGGCCTTTTATGTCTACTACTCTTGCAAGGGTCACTCTCAGCAAATATTCTAGTACACAGTTACTAATTGCTGCTTGGGCCACTAAAATCTTTATCACCTTTGCATATAAAAATTTAACCAGCTGAATGTTTAACTCATCTTCTTGTAGCTTATCCTTCTGTTGTTTTAAGTGTTCTTCATGTGGTGTAAATTCTTGTAGCCTTTGTGCTGAAGGAGCCAAATGTTTGTTGTGATTTATAAGCATCTTCCTGAAAAATTCTGCACATTTGTCCGTTGTCTTTTCCACTGCTTCCATCAACCTCTCAGCAGCTCTACTGCTGAAATTTACAATATCATATTTGATCTGTAACTTTTCCAAACTTTTTGCAGGCGTGTTTTCTGGGCACTCTGTATTTGTTTCTAACTATGTCACATGGCCTTGTAGGGTCTCCACAAATTCTTGGGTTTTGTCCTTAAATGTAGTAGCCATTGTTGAGATCTCTTGTAGTCGATCTTCGACTTGCTTGATCCGAAAAACTTCTTCCGCCAGCTTGACATGGAATTGATAGTTTTTTCTTCAAATTAAGAGAGCATGCTCTCTTAGAGGTGCTATGTCTATTTTCCTTTCATTGGCTGCCTTCAAAAGTACTTCCAAGGAACTTTTCTACGCTTCAAGCTCTGTGATTCGAACTCTATGATCCTCTGCTTGCTGATCAGTTGCTGATTTCTGAACTTCTATTTCTAATACCTTGATCTTTAACTTCTACTTTTCCCTATCAAAGTTCATGTTTGACTATTTCAAATTATCATTTTCCTCCCCTAGGATTTGGTAATCCTGCTGAATATTTTCATAGTCTGAAAGAGTAGCTTCATATTTTCTTTTAGACTCTCGACCTACTCTTTCCTCCTTTCTTAAAACCTCTTTCATTTCTGCCATTTTACCCTTATACTGATCAAGGGTTTCAGTGAGCCTGCTAATATTATGAGCATTTGCAGTTGCAATTGTAACACCCATGGAGGCCATTTGCTTGGGATGTTCTTCTACATTTTTTACGGTCGTCTTCTTGGTCACTATGGTGATTCCAGGTTGAGTCCCCATCTTTAAAGTATTCTCATTTTTCCACACAATGGATTTCCTTTTGGGATCAAAATATACGTCCTTCAAGCATGCAACTTCATGCTGTTTAGATGGGGTAAATGGCACCAATCCCAGTTCAACCATAGGGAGATGTCCTTCGATGAGTATATTGTTGGAAGTGGGAGGGAGGTTCTCCAGATTGTGCCGAGTAGGAATTTGTCCCTGATTTTCACCATCTAGTTCCTCTTGATCTTTCTTTATTTTCTCTTCTGTGGCTCTTTCTTGATCTTTCATCTCCTGCTCTGGATATTGAGTTTCCTGAGCTATTGATTTTTCTAACTCTGTAATCTTCTCCAGGATAGCCTCTTCTTTTTTTCTATGTTCCTCCTCTTTCTCTTTTCTGGTGGCTTCTTCTTCTTCTTTCTTTCTCTGGGCTTCATCAGCTAGAAGTTGTCTTGCCCCCTCTTCCATTCTTAGTGCAATATCTTCTTTTGTTTTTCTTGGAGCTTCTTCTTCTTGACCCTTTGATTCTGGGAGACTGTTGCTACTACCTTTCACTTTGGCTATTGTGGTTTTCTTTTTTAGTCACTTGTTTAAATTTTTCATGTTATATATATATATATATATATTACTGTATAATTTTTCCTCCTTGTCCACATGGTTAGTGTATTCAAAATTTACCTTAAGGAGTGCTCGATGGGCTGCAACTTTACCCAGTGAGTCATTCTTGTGGAAGCTCTTTTCTCCAAAGTGAAAATTTTCCAGTTCCTTAACGAACTCTGGGGCACTCTTGACATTAGAAAACTTGTAATTCCCCACATAAAAATGCAACGGTGGGAACATATCCTTTTTCAAGTAAAACAAGTGACTTCCAAATCCATCTAAGAAAAGTTGTCTTACAGCTTCTTTATGGACTATGTAATCTATAGTATATCTTGGAAACAATGAGGGTTCTTTATTCTACCCATACATCCTGAGGTATGTACCTTCTTCAGGAAAGAATTAATCCCCAAAATATTTGATAGACTCCAAAGCTCCCTCCGATAGGCACTTGCATTCTTCTAAGAAAATTTGTCGGTATAGAGGCACCAAGAACTCTTCACAGATTAACTTGTAGTAATTGTGGTACTTGTGTCCCCATAGTATCTCATAAGCTACATAAATAGGGGTTTTCTCTCCCTTCCATGTGCAGTTGAGCTTTTCAACGGGTAAAAGCTAAGTATGCAATCAATAAAAAAGGATCCCATGTAGAATTCAGATTTCCTTTGGTGTAAACCTTCTTGGGATGCAGTGATGGAAGTAGAAATACTACTGGATACTATATCATCCTAGTTGAAAATTGTTCATTTCATGGCCACATGATAGATCAGTGGGATCCATCTAAACTTTTAAGTTCTACTGTCAACCCTGCCGAAAAATCTATTCAACATCAACACTACCAGTCTTTATGGGGTACGTAAATGAGTAGTTTCATATTCCCTAGATTGCTTGTGCCTGAAATTATTCCCTTCAACCACCATCATCTTTGTTGTAGCTATGTAATCAGACTTTAAATTTTTTACCCATTCAGTTGTCATGCTTTTGCAATAAATCCAGGTGTGAAGGATGCAAATCCTTTTTCCTCCACGTTGTTCATTATCTTCCCTGCTAAATCCACTCTGGGAAGAATTCATCCAATGACCTCTATACAAGGAAATATATCTGGTCTAGTAGATACCTTGGTGATCCCAGACCTTAGTATGTTGTCATATAGGGCTAGGTCTTCCATCCCTGCCTATGGAACCCTCTTTTCTACAAGCATATGGTAGATTTGACCCCATTTGAATTCTGGGTCTGCTCTGGTGACTGACTTTGTATCTTCATAGATCAATTCCACCCTTGGTGTGGGTGATCCTTTTGTATCTGAGTCATAATCTATGATCTTATCCTTCTTTTTCCCTTTCTTCATCATGTTTTCTGGCATAAGATGTGACTGCAATAACATAAAAATTGTTTCAGCATTTACATAATTAAACATGCTTATGTGAACGATAAAAGATAAATGGTTATGATATTCTAGGTAAATATTTTTAAGCAACAACACTAGTATTCTTTCTTACCCCGTTATCCTATCCCATCGGGACAAGAAAAACACCCTGTAGTTCAGTGAGGCCAAGATGTTGGTAATGAAACCCATAGATACATGCGAGCTTTGGCCTTTGGAATCTAGAATAAATAAATAAAAAATAACCACCTATGATACCCTCTAGCCACAAACACGGACACTCTAAGTAGTTCACAGCCTGTAGGCAATGCTCCAAGGCTTGATGGCGGTGATTCCATACACTCAAACCACCAAGATCAACCTCTCATGGTGGGAAGATAAAATGAAACCGCCAAAACCCAAATGATTTTCTGGAACACTTAGAACAGTATTCCTTGCTAAAATGTAATGTCCCCATTCAAATAATTGCATAGCAGGAAAATTCCATCAATCCTACTAGTTCCGTAAGTTGGGTGGAAACACTGGGAAGTTAATAAGGGAGATAATAAATGGTCTTTATACATTAGAAGGAATAAATATTTATTTAATGGATTTAATTAAATTAATGCAAGTGAAAAATGAAATTTCTATGAAGAATGGAGACACATGGAGACTATGGGGCCCACTCAAGCTAGAATTCCTATGCTAAATGGCATCCTCCTCTTGCAATCTCGAATCTATGGGAAGCCTAATGTTTTTGAATGGATTATAAGGTTAATACACTTGTCCATATACTTCATAGGTTGAATTTTGGATGAATTGTAACTTACATGTGGAGAGGAAGATCCAAATGGGAGTTTCATGGACACTTGGATAGATTCCCCTTACATTTATGACATCTATGACACCAATGATGGAGATTCTATGACAATTATGACACAAGTCAAATATAAAGGCTGACATCTGACATATCTAACATGTTATTCCTGAATAGAGAATATTAGAGGGTGCTCATGGGATTTGGAGAAGGCCAAGAGGCTCCTACTCGAATTTGGGAGAAGAGGGAAAGTGAAGAGAGAGCCCACATGGCATAGCATGAGCAGCCACACCAATTCGAATTGGATTTGGTTTATGGATGGATTTGGAACCTTATAATACAAATAATGTTTAGAAAATTCAGATATTATCCATGAGAATTCCCTTTTGATCATTTGTGAAAAATGTTATTGTGGAGAGAGCTAGTGGATGACTAGTTCATGCCTTAGCCAATTTCGAGGGTGAAATATTGCCATCCTAGTTGGTGTTTGGAGAGGCCACTCAGGTATTTAAAGGATTTTCAATGGATTCATAAGTTACAGGTTCAAGCTACAGCATCTCATGGACATATCAAGTTCATCTTGTTCTTCTTTTCATCTCAAGTTTTCTCACCATATTTCAGCTCTATGGAGTGAGGCGCACTTGGTAAGCTATTAATATCTTTGAGGGAGCTTCTCTTGCTCCAGTATTTTTTATTATGATGTAAATTATATTCTATTTAATTTCATAAATATCTCAGTTTTAAAGGCCAAGAAATCTCATCTACTATTGCTCAATAATGAAGAAACAAAGCCATTTCCCCACTACCTTGTTGTAAACTCTTGTAATCTTGGTGGATTCGAATGGATGTATAAACTATTGATGATTTGTGAATGAATGTAATGTAATTAAAGTATATTATTGGTTTCATGTTTAGTAACTGATAATTTGTGTCCATTGGGTCAAATTTCATAGAAATTGGAGCAAACTACACCTCATTTCCCCAAGGGTCCAAAACTAGTTTTTTATATCTGATTGAAATAAGTGATAACATCCATGGGAGGTCTATTAGTTATGCATATGAATATCTGATAATTTATTATACACATCCCCTGATTCAATCAGGGTATTAGAAAGGTTTGAGGAAAAATATCTAGAATTGTCTTTCAAAGAACTAGCACAATTGAAGCAAGTAGGGACTCCTATTGAGTACATGTTGGAATTCCAAAGATTATCAATTAAGGTGGCTAATGTATCTATGGGAAGTTTAGTATTTCTGTTAAATGTAGGTTTGGTAAAGCCCTTAAAAGGTTTGATCAAATCCCACAAGCCTACTAACTTAAATGATGCAATGAGCTTGACTAGAGATCTTCAAAATGTGCTTCCTAGAATAAGATTTCCTGCCAAGACTAACTTCAGATTTGAAATAAAGCCTTGGAAAAAGGATGCACCTGATGAGAATTTCTGGCAAAGAGATAAATATGAAAACAATAAGAAATAAGGACAAAATAGGGATGAACTTTGAAGGAAAAAATGGTGCTTCACATGCTTCCAACCATGGACACCACGGCATAAATGTACTAAAGGAAAATCTCAATACATAGAAGTATTTTATGATAATGATGAGTATGAAGGGGGTATGGATGAAGATGGGAAAATTTCAGATCAATAGGAGGCATATGAGACAGCAGCTGAAGAAGAAACACAAGAAGAAAATCGGCCTTCACCAGAAAAAGCAAGAATGGCAGTACTTTTGGCAGTGCCTCACTATCACAATATTCGATGCAAGGGTGTGGTACTAGGACAAAGAGATTCCATTTTGGTAGATGGAGGAGATACACATAATTTCATTGATGCAGAGATGCTGGAGAAAAGAAAGATACCAAGTGAACCATTCTATGGCTTCACAGTTGTCACTCCAGGTCACAACACAATGCAACGCAACACATGGGTTCCAAAGCTGCAAGTCACCATAGGTAACTATAATTTTGTTGATAGTTTTTGTGTGGTTGAGGTTGCTGATAATAATGTAGTATTGGGATTTCAATGGCTATATTCACCAAAGTGTATTCTACACTTGGGTGAGTTTTGCTACAACACCACCTTTCACATGTCAATAGGGATGTCTCCTTTCAGAGAATTATATGGTTATGATGCACTTACATTTCTTGATATGATATTTGGTGATATTATATATCCAAAAGCTAAATATTGGGTGGAAGAAAGCCAATAAATTTTAAAGCTTTTAAAAGACAATTTGCAGGTTGCCCAAAATCAGCAAACAAAATATGCAGATAAACATAGAGAGGAAAGGACCTTTAAGGTTGATGATTTAGTGTATTTGAGGTTGAATCCATACAAACAAACATCTCTCAAAAGGAATGGAGTACAAAATATAAATCCAAGATACTATGGGCCCTACAACGTAATCCGGAAGATTGGAGAAGTAGCATATGAGTTGGAACTTTCGGAAGGGAGTAAAATTCATAATGTATTTCATGTTTATTGTATCAATAAATATATTGGTCAGAAAATTGTAATTTCAGATACACTCCCTCCTTTGTATGATGAAGGACAGCTCACACTTATTCCAGAAAAGGTTTCGAAGACAAGGGAGAGAAGATTGAGGAGGAAAACAATCAAAGAATACTTGGTGCAATGGAAGAATCTAGCAAGTGAAGATGCCACATGGGAAGAGGAGAATATTTTGCAGCATATGAATCAGAAATTTCTTGAGTACAAGAAATATTGGGTGGGGAGGACTATAATGTCCCCATTCAAATAATTGCATAGCAGGAAAATTCCATCAATCCTACTAGTTCCCTAGGTTGAGTGCAAACATTGGGAAGTTAATAAGGGAGATAATAAATGGTGTTTAGAAATTAGAAGGAATAAATATTTATTTAATGGATTTAATTAAATGAATTCAAGTGAAAAATGAAATGGCTATGGATAATGGAGAAACATGGAGACTATGGCGCCCACTCAAGCTAGAATTCCTATGTTAAATGGAATCCTCCTCTTGCAATCTCGAATCTATGGGAAGAATAATGTTTTTGGATGGATTATAAGGTTAATATAATTGTCCATATACTTCATAGGTCTAATTTTGGATGAATTTTAAATTACATGGGAGAGGAAGAGCCAAATGGGAGTTTCATGGACACTTAGCTAGATTCCCCTTACATTTATGACATCTATGACACCAATGATGGAAATTCTATGACAGTTATGACACAAGTCAAATATCAAGGCTGAAATCTGATAGATATTACATTTAATTCCTGAATATATCATCTTAGAGGATGCTCATGGGAGTTGCAGAAGGCCAAGAGACTCCTACTCGAATTTGAGAGAAGAGGGAAGGTGAAGAGAGAGAGGCCACATGGCATAGCATGAGAAGCCACACCAATTCGACTTGGATTTGATTTATGGATGGATTTAGAACCATAGAATACAAATAATTTTTATAAAATGCATTTATCAGCCATTAGAAGGCCCTTTTCATAATTTTTGAAAATTGTTATTGTGAAGAGAGAGAGCTAGTGGATGACTAGTTCATGCCTTAGCCAATTTCAAGGGTGAAAGATTCCCATACTAGTTGGTGTTTGGAGAGGCCACTAAGGTATTTAAAGGAGATTAAATGGAGTCATAAGTTATAGTTTCAAGATACATAAGCTCATGGACATATCAAGTTCATCTTGTTCTTCCTTTCATCTCAAGTTTTCTCACCATATTTCAGCTCTATGGAGTGAGGCACACTTTGTGAGCTATTCATATCTTTAAGGGAGCTTATCTTGATCCAATATTTTGTATTATAATTTAAATACTATGAAATTTAAGTTCAGAAATATATCAGGTCGAAATGCTAAGAAATATCATGTATTATTGCTCAATAATGAAGAGACAATGCCATTTCCACACTACCTTCTTGTAAACTCTTGTAATCTTGATGGATTTGAATGGATGTATAAAATATTGATGATTTATGAATGAATGGAATTTAATTAAAGTATATTATGGGTTTCATGTTCAGTAACTAATAATTTGTGTCCATTGGGTCGAATTTCATAGCAATGGGAGCAAACTACACCTCATTTCCCCAAGGGTCCAAAACTAGTTTTTTATATCTGATTGAAAGAAGTGATAGAAGCCATGGGAGGTCGATTGGTTATGTATATGAGTATATTATAATGTATTATACACATTTTATTCTTCAATTTAATAATTCGATTGGGTTTCTACACATTTGGGAATCCATTTCTACCACTTACCCCGAGGGGATTTTAGCCCAAAATTGCCAATAAAATCCTCTATCTTGTTCAGAATTTAGGATAGACTTGAAGAAGTGATTGGAGGGACACAATAAATCCCTAAACATAATAATTAAGTTATTATATCATTCATACACATTCTCTGAATATTTGGGAGAAATTGGGTTGATTTGGATACCAAGACATTAGAACTATTCAAGAGCTAAAATTGTGAAAATATTTTAAAATTGGCCATTTTGGTAAAAAATTTAAAAAGGGAAATTACATAAAACCCAACAGAGAGAACTAGGTAATCTCCATGTCGAAGAAAATCTTGGGCCTCTGGAGATTCATCATGATCTAACAGATTGTAGGTGGAAACACCTTTGAATGAACTGGTGAGGTTCTAAGAGCAGGTAGGGAAGCCACGATGAGTTTAAAAATTAAAAGGAAAAGACAAAACCTAAAAATGAAATGGGAGACCCTTTTTAAACCCAAAACAAAAACCTACCCACCCCCTCTCGGCAAAACAATAACTGAAAGCTCAAAAAATCACATTAAATCCTGAATCAACAGTAGGCCTACGAAAAACCTACCTGGCAAGAGACCGGCTAGACACACAGTTGTGGATGCTTGGGCTGATGCACCATGTGAGATTCAAACAAAAATTTCCACCAATCATGCAAAGTCTCGACCAGGATAAACAAATCATGGTTAACAGATTTAGAAATCTCACTGTAAAGACAAAAGTGGTAAAAACCCCCTCCAACGGCGTATAAATAGGTATTTACGGGTTAAAAATCCATTAAGACGGTAGGTAAGGCATTTAAAACCTGCACGCACAAGGCTAAAAAACTTTTGGCAGCAAAACACAGCGCATCGGGTGACTACATATAAGTCAAAGTGAGAACAGCCTCGACAACGGTGGCTCGACAAACCCCAAGACAGCCGCAACCATCAGCTTAAAACCTAACAATATGCCTGCATTCCTTTTGTAGCTTAGAAAATTAAAAGGCATCAGACGAAAATCATGGCAGACTGCTTTCATAGCGTCTTGGTGACGAAAACTCTTCCGCCGAAGCGGGCTTGGAGAGGATCAGCCTATCGAGAGAGAACATCTCTGTCATTGTGGTGAAGAGAAATACATTCCCCTGACACAGCGAGTCATTAGGATCAGGATTAGAAGGAAAAACACACCCACCGTAGAGGAAAAGAAACCACAAAAATGCCTGATGATGCGGGATGAAAAAGGATTGATAGGAGTTTTGATATTCAAAACACAATCTCACCCGTCGTTGTGGCTTGGATCTCCAAAAGCTTCTGTTGCAGCGGGGATAAAATGACTCGACTGTGCTTTAGACAAATCCTCTACTTTAGCAGTTTGAAAAGCAGGATCGATCCACTGTTGCGGTTATATTCTCAATAAACTTTCGCTACAGCGGCTCCAACAAAACCAGTGAAGTTCAATAAAAATATCAGTCGTTGTAGCGGCTCCAGACTCAAGAAACCATCCATCGTACTGGGTTGATCATGAAGATACATCAGTTGTAGCGGCTCACAAGAAACGTTTCTAACTTAGTGAAAAAAACAAAAAACATGAAAATTTCCAATGATAAAAACAAGCCATAAATGCTAGATTTCAAAATTCAAAATGCCAAAGAATCAAAACTAAACTTCCAAAAAGGGCGGCCCTAAAAAATGTTAAAATTATTTGGGGTAGTTGTTGCAGCAGCAACAATTGGCGATTGGCTAGCGAACACAGATCTCTAGAAAAACAAAATTTTAAGATCAAAACTGCTTTATAGGACTCTGTTAAATCAACTCATCCCAAAAATTTCCAAGATTTATTTAATATGTCCAGAACTTTCTAGGAATGTAAGGTTTAAAACTTTAACATTGATTATGGTCCACTAGGGTAAGGTAACCAGGTTTTCAAAGTCTCGATAACTCTTCTAAGGAACAAATATGGGGTTCATTTACTTTTGTATTCGGTTGCTTATAGCTCAGGAACCACAGGATTGTAACAGAGTGTGGATAGGCATATTCATTTGTTCCTCATTCCCATGCCTTTTGCATTCTTTTGATACTTCCATACTTTTGTCCTTTTGAGTCTTCCCGGATTGCTCCCTTCATTTGAAACTTGGTTTAGGTTCTTCCATCCATAGTCTCCTTTTATGTGAGAGATAGTTTGTTTTTAACTCATGGACATAGAAGAACCTCTGAGCAATCTTATCCATTTACTAATTTTATTCAGTATGTCTTTTGATATATGATTATTTCTAGGAAATTTGACTCTTTTAAGCCGTTTGGATTTTATTTGTGGCATGGGATCATTTTAAATACCATACACCTGCCCATCCTTCTTCCTTTCCATGGGTCCATTGATGTTAGCTTCCTAGGACAAATTTTAATGTGAAGTGGATGAGCCCCAAAATAGTATTCTATACTCTTCTTACCTTAGTTATTTGATAGGGGTTAAACGGGACTTCAATGTGTTCATAAGCTCCCTTCAAATATTCTATCCACTTTGTCACATCCCCACCCTTCTCCCAGAGAAAGGATGCAACTAATGCTGTTGGAAATCCAGGAAAAATAGCCCCACGAACATGATATAAAATGCATTGAACTTAAAAACACACACAAATGCATAAATCAATAACATACAGCAGAAGCAAAACACATTCCATTTAAGAATTCAAAATGTTCATATTATTTCATAAACAAATATAGTTGCGGAGATAGAATACAAGAATAATTCTCTTGAGAAGAAGCTTTCCTACAACTAGCTATGTCGCTGCAACATTCCACCCAACCATAGGCTAGTGTGCTCCTTACTCTCTCAGCATCACCACCACCCCCGAGCTGGGCATGATTTTCACAGGGAACTAGGGGACACAGACTTACACACATCAAGGCCAAACAACTACTGTCAATCCAATAACCACATCCAAACATAGTTATCCCACTAACAGATGGATTCTTGGACTTACTCACCAAAGTAAACATAGGAATGCACTACACAGCAAAATGAAAGTTATGGGTATGAACCAAAAACAATTTTGGCAACAAAACAAATTGCCAATATGGGCAAAAACAGCCCCCTAACAGCAATTCGATTCCCAAGGATGTTTTTCACCTAACGTTGCCAAAAAAAACTCAACAATATTCAAGAAATCATGGGTCCCTTCTCCCACTCATTGTGCATTACCAAAAATGAATTCCCAGCCTAGGAAATTGAAGAAAATGGTTTCCCGCGTGAGGGAAAACACATAGCAACCCAAAAACGTGAGTGCCACACCTCGGAAGCTCCCAACTGCTTGATGTCACGTCCCCGTCCCTCAACCGGCGAAGAGGACGCGACGAACACATCAACATGGCCGGGCAAATAGCCCATGAACATAAACAGAGATCAAATGCTGAAATTAAAAGGCTTAACAACCATCATACAAGGATGCATAGATGCATAATCCTTTCATTATACAGCGGAAACAAACATAGGCATTCCAGCATTTAACATCAATATAAATTACAAAGATGAAGTAACCAGCAGTACTTATCTTTTGATGAGGAATTCACCCGCAACCAACTACGTCGCTGCAACGTTCCACCCAACCATAGGCCAGCATGCTCATCAATCTCACAGCAACGCTGCCACCCCCGAGCTGGGCATGATTCCTCCGGAATGAGGGTCAAATTGCAGGCTTAGACATAGCCAAGTGAACATAAATAACAAACCAACACTGCTGGGTTTCACAGGCTTTCAACAGACAAGCCAAGCCAGCACATCCCGAAGGCTAACCATTGCACTCAGGCAACCAAAACAACTTCATTCACTGCTCTGTGATGAAGGCATAAACAACATGGGACAGCCCCAAACCATGGAGGAGCACAGCTCAAGTCCAATGGACAACCCAGAGTTGGTTTTGGCCCTAACGTGGCCAAAACAACTCAACCACAACATCCCAGACTAGGGAAACAACAACAATAGCCCAATTTCAAAGTAAAACAATGGCAACTATGCACAGTCCCAAAACACAAAAACTCAGCCCACTAATTGGAAACCCACAGTGGCTCAAAACGAAATTGAACACCACAGCCAACAAAACACAGGGGAAACAGCAGCCCCAAAACATGACAGTGAGAACGGCCCTCACAACATGGGAAAATGACCCAAACACCCTATGCATGAGGAAGAACTTACACCCAACAGCAAAATGCACGAGAAATACATACCCGATTTCTCTGCGTGAGGATGAACAGACCACAGTAGGAAAATGGCTCACTACGAATTGGGCACTACGGCCAACCAAAAACGTGGAGAAGACAAAAACGGGAAGCAATCCCTCTTCGTGAGAATGCACAGCAATGGAGAGGACGCGAATTTGCAGTCAGCGGGTGCTCAGCCACTCGTGGAGAGGAACAAAATGCCCACGTGAGACCAAATTCGTCCAAAACCTGTGCGTGAGGAACCAACAGACCCAAAATCATGGTGAGTGAGTGAACTGACCAGGGAGGGGTGCATGAGGGTGAATAATGGGCAACGTGGGTGGAGTGGGCAATTGGGTAAGGCTGACAGCCGGCCACAACCACCACCACTTCAGCAATAACTCCCCCAACCACTAGTTGAAGCATTAAAGAGGTTGACAAACAACAAAGGTGGCAAAACAACAAGGCAATAAAACATGGGTTTTTCCCCCATAACCAAGGTTTGACATCCCCCACCCCTTATCCTTTGGAACCATGCCCTTTTCATTCAACGTTGCACTGCCGTAGCTGGTTTTGGTTTTAGTTTAATTGATGTGCATAATTACATGATGTCAAATTATAAGGTGCCGGATAGCACGACAAACCATCGGCAAATATCCCCATTGCCAAACATACACAACCAAATCGATGGTGGGGCTTTTGCCTTGAGCTCCTCACCACGATTAATTACAATATATACATCATGCAAACGGGGTCGAAACCGGGGACATGACACTTGAGAGAGCCCCAACGTGGATGAGTGATGGGTGAGAAAAATGCCTAGGAGCCCCCAATTGTGAAGGAAGAACACAACAGACGAAAAACATGGAGGAAAAATAGCCCTCCTAGCTTCCGTTGTGTGAGGAAATGGAGAACACCCTACGTGAGGAAAAACTATGGCTTCCCTTGTGAGTGAATAATCTGCTCCTCTCTTCCACGTGAGGGATAATGGGTGAGAGCTCTCCCCTTGGGCATGTGTGTGTTCAAACACTGACGGCCCTACCAGAAATGATGGCTTCCCACACCTCCCAAGCCCCAAGAAAATAACTTCCCAACTCACTCCATGGAGAATTAAGTGGGTGGTTGAATAAGACAAGAAAGGTGGTTGGTAGATGATGGGCTCTGCTTTTGACACTTGGCTTCTCCCCATTGGCTCAAGGTCAAACACCCCCCCCTTTATCCTTAGGAAATCATGCCCCCATCTCTTTAATGTTGCATTGACATAGCTAGTTGTGGGTATTTTATTAATTGCATATTTACATGATGTAGAAATTATATTGTGCCATCAATTAGCACGATAACCATCGGCATTGATTTTAATTGTCGAGACTTAGAACACTAAATCCATGGCGGGTCCTTTGCTTTGATATCCACACCATGATTTATTAACATTATTTACATCATTTATAATTTAATGCAATTGGGGTTGAAACCGAGGTATTACAATCCCCTCCCACTTCAACAGCACTGTCCTCAGTGCTCATCAAAACTAAACAAAATGATACCTTGGCACTACCTCAATTCTTTGTAAAATTAAACAAAAATGGATGTGTCAATCATATGGCATCCTCCAGCTCCCATGTAGCCTCATCAGGATTGTGGTGATCCTTTTGCATATTTCACTTGTCCAATGGTATGATCTGGAACTCCTCCTTGTTCCTACTACATGGTTGTCTTGCGTACAGACTCCTCCAAGTCCTTGATTGCATGCATCAGTACACACCACCAAATCTTTTTCCAATCCTAGGAATCCTTCTTTGTAGCTTGGAACATCTCCAATGTTTCCGGAAATCCAGCAATAACTATGCTCAAGCCCCAAGCAATGAGTCAATTCCCATGTCATATTTATAAGGTTTCTCAAAAATCATGGATGAATCATATGCACATGTATATTGACATAAAATCAATAAGAAGTTTCCAAGTGAACCAAATACTTATCTTGCATAAGTATCATCTTTTGGTTCCACAAGTGTTCGAATGGGCTTAATACAACCATGGCACTCATAACCCTACCTCACCTCACACCTGGGTGTGCATTAAAGGGTAGCCAAATTTCAGCAAGCCTTGGATCACCCGAAAGTATCTTTCAGTCGAGATCTAACATCTTTTCTTCAGAGCCTAAAACTCCTTCTAGGTTCTCACTAAGCTCGGCGCCTCCTTTCCAGACACCACAAAAATTAATTCACATATCAGATTTATCCATATAAGGTGCAATTTATAACAAGATTTTCAAAACCATGGTTGCATCATATGCTCATGCATGTTTATATAAAATCAACAACAACAAAAAGCTTGATAAGTAAACCAAATACTTATTTGTATAACATATCTCAACCGAGATTTGGTGGCCCTACGTTAGAGCCCAACACCGCTATGGGTGCTTACTGGAATCTCTGCTTAAGGCTTGGCACTTCCTCTCAGTGTCTACCAATGCTTCGTCATTATCTATGTCGCATCTATCAATTGAGATTGGGTAGCTCTGCTCCAGAGCCTAACACCTCTTTGGGTGCTTAATGGCGGCTTTGGCTTAAGAGCCTAGTACCCCATCCAGTGCTCACCAAGATCAGGGACTTCCTTTCTAGACAAAAAAATGAATCAACTCACTGGTCAGATTAATTTCTAAAATATGCAACCTTTAACAAGATTTTTCAAAAATCCAGACCGCATCATCTACATATGAATAATCACAAAAATCAATAAGGATTTTCCAAGTAATCAAATACTTATCTGTGTAGAATCTCTCAACTGAGATCTATTCAGCCCCGCTTCAAAGCCTAACACCTCCTTGGGTGCTTAATGACAGCTCTTGGCTTAAGGGCCTAGCACCTCCTCCAAGAGCTTACCAATGCTCAGGTGCTTCCCTTTCGGACATCATAATACCTAGGGGTTATTCTCTTCACGGAGCCCCCACTCTCGTGACAGTCCCCTTATGACGTGAATGTGTGCGGAGATAAGTCTAACCGAATGTCTTACACCCTGGGTGTCCCCAGTGATACATATCAGTGCCTAGCTGGAAGGGGGGGTGAAGCTATGTACTCTTGTACATTCTTCCAGAGGAGTCATCTTTCTCAAGTGCATCCTTCCGAGAGCTATGTACTCCAGTGCAGACCATCGTCATCTCACCTACATTACATACAAGCATGCAATTTATATGAGATGCCATTATAAAAATAATTGCAATTATAGGTTTTCAAACCTATCCCAAACACATCCCTCCGAGAAGCTATGTACCTAAGTACATCCTTTCGAGGAGCCATGTACATCTAGTACATATTTTCATCATCTCACCCATGTTACATACAAGCATGCATTTTTTTATGAGATTTCATTATAAAAATAATTGCAATTATAGGTTTTCAAACCTATTCTAGGCACATCACTTCGAGAAGCTATGTATCCAAGTACATCCTTCCGAGGAGCCATGTACAACTAGTTCATGTTTTCATCATCTCACCTGCATTACATACGAGCATGTAGTTCATATGAGATGTCATTATAAAAATTCAATCATAGATTTTGAAATCTATTTCATGCCTGGATACATTTTCAATTATCAAATGATTAATAACATTGATAGTCAATTCCAAAATTTTAATTCACAATTCTGCTTCCCACAAAAAATCAGATTTTTGCAACCATGAGGTCATCCTCATATTGTTTGGCTTTTGCAAGTGTGGAGTCCTTATCCCTAACTTAAACATGTTTCCCAAAACCTGTACATTCACATACAACATGTCATCTTGACACCATTTTAGATCAGCCAAACAGTTAATAATATTAGATTAACAACAAAATTTAAAATCTGAAGTTCAAAATCTATTATGTCCAAAAGTTAGATTTCAGTCATGAGATCCTTCTCATAGCGCATGGCATTTTCCTACCTTGGTTCTAGTGGGTACAACCAAACTTCTCTGCTCAGTTCATTCTACCTGCAGTCTTTAGGAATGTCCATTTCCTCATGGAACCACAAGTTCACATGCAGGCTTCCTCAACCCATACATAGACTCGATTTTTCCTGCAAAATACCCTTCAATGAACCTCCTGTAGTATCCTGCAAATATCACAAAATATTTTAGGTATGTTAATTTTCTTGGAGCAGGCCAACTTCTCATGGACTTAATCTTTTCAGGGTCTATAGATATTCCTTTATCTGAGATAATGTAACCCAAATAATGAATTCCATCTTTGTAGAAGTCATAGTTGCTCAACCTTGGATACAGCTAACGTTTCTCGAGCAATTTCAAGGTCAACCTCAATTGTTCCACATGTTTTTCCTCATCCTTTGAATAAGTAGGAATGTCATCAAGGAAAACAATAACATACTTTCCCAAGTACATGCTGAAAAAAATATTCCTAAGGAATATAAACGTAGTTGGTGAATCTGTGAACCCAAATGGTACCACTACGAACTCATAACATCCATACCTTGCTCCAAAGGTTTACTTATGAACATATTCATTCTTGATCCTTACCTGCTGGTTGCCAGACCTTAAGTCAATCTTGGAAAACACCTTCACTCCTCTCATTTGATCAAAGAGGTCATCAATTCTAGGCAAAGGATACTTGTCCTTCATGGTGACTTTGGTCACTCTCAGTTGTTTATAATAAATACACAACCAGAGCGTACCATATTTCTCTTTCACTAACAAGGATGGTGTTCCCCAAGGAAACACATTCAACCTGAGGTACTTATTTTCCAACAACTATTGCAGCTTCATCTTCAGCTCTAGAATTTCTATTGTACTCACCCTATAGGGTGCCTTAGACACTGATGCTTTACCTAGCACAAGCTCAAAGGTAAAATTAATGTCACTCTTTGGAGGAACCCTTGGAATTTCATTAGGAAGAATATTCCTAAATTCTTGTATCATATGAAATCCCTCCAACCTAGGAGTATCATACTCTATTTCCTCAAAAACATGAGCTGCATACACTCTGCAACCTTTGCCATAGAACTTATTCAGCTGCATTGCTGAATACTTCCTTCCAAAGATCACTTTTGGAATTCCTTTCACAACCCTTAGGTTTCCTTCTTCATCTAAGCCCTCAAAATTCATGTTGTAATAATTAATCTTTGATCTATGTGCTTCCAACCAATCCATTCCAATGAGGACATCATATGATCCAAGTGGCGAAACATTCAGATCTTCACAGGTGAGTAACCCATCCATGACCAATGGACATTTCATTACCACCTCACTGACATCCTTCTGGATTCCAGTGGCTAGTTAGACTAACCATGATCTTCTATGCCTTGATTTCTTCAAAGTGCACATATCAATAAATCCAAGAGTGATATAGCTATGAGTCGATCTAGGGTTGATTAAAGTAGAAACAGTCTGTTCAGATATCTCACCCTAAACTTCCACCACAGTTGAGTTATGACCTTCCTAATGGTCTTCTAACACTGCACAAATTTTAGGAATGATGCCTGATTCATGACCCATATTTTCAATGCATTAGTTGCTAGGGACTTGACCCTTATTCCTATTCGCAAGTGGAAAATTCCTACATAGATGGGGTCCTTCACATATCCAACATTTGAGTGGTTCCTTTATCTTTTCCCTCATTATTCTAGCCGGCTCAATCACATCTTGTGATGGATGCCTTTGTTGCTTCAAGAGGTGAGGAGGCTTAAAGCCTTGATTCACCGGTAAGGTGCTGAAGGAACCTGAAATGATACTTGAAGACAAAAGCATACCTCCCTTCACATGTAATGTAGCTTTGTAGAACCTTGATAGGCTCTACCCATTCAGCTCTAAAATTGTGGATAAGTACTCCCTTGATCCAATCTGGAACAATACCAGGCAATAGATATCTTTGGGCATTGAAGGTAAATGGCACCTTTTTGAACCAGAGTTCTCCTTCATTCTTGACCCCTATTGCTTCAACCACCAACTCTGCAGTTAATTTGAATTTCAGAGTATCAAATGATACTATATCTTGGTTATAATATTGAGCAAATTTATGAGAAACTTCAGTATTGTATCCATCAATATTTTTGAAGAAGTTCAACCATCCAGCATTCTCAAAGAGTTCAGCACACCCTGGAAACTTGTCTATCCAATTCAGCTCAGTGGGCTCAGCCCTGTTGGTATTCCCACTCTTCTTCATTTTCTTTCCCGAGGCTTGATGATGCTTCTGTGTGATTTTCAGAACCTGTTAGTGACCTAACAACCTTTTTTCCTCAAGTTTTCAGAGTTTTGACAGTCAGTTCTCCTTTGGATTTTCCCTGGCTGTTTTTCCTCAATTTTTTAACAGTCAGTTCTATTGTCAATGCAGGGAATTTTTTGTACCGATATTGGGTAATTTAGGTCAAACAGAGCACCAAAGGTCTTTAAACAGAGCTGCTACTGAACTTTACTAATATCAAAGATGTTCATTTAGACCTTTTGGATTGATCTCTCACCGTTGGGAGCTTGTTGAATACATGAGTTTATTTTTCTTTAATCAATTTAACCTTATAAGCCTTAATAGAAAAACCCCCAATTTAAAAGGCCATGACCAAGGTCACGCGGAATACCTCACTCCCAGCTTGCTGCAAGTGTTAAAAGCTGATTCTTGGGCTATCTGAATGTCGAATTTAACTGTCCAGGTGTCTTCAAGTCTTCAGCTTACTTCCAACGATCGCACTGAGAAAACCCTAAATTCCTTCCTCAACTGCAAATTCCCAATTCTTAGCAATGTGTCTTCATTCCACTTCTCCACCAGCTTCGTAATGCCTGTCATGATTTGCCAAGCCTTAACTTCTGACTGACACGATCTTTCTCACGTCATAGACAACACCTATTTGCATGATTATCTTTGATGAAACACGTATTAAACCTACCTACACATGTGATTAGTCATCCTAGGAGCGAAAATATTGGAGAATTCGGCATAAAACTGACAAATTTTGCACCCGGGATTTTCTTGTAGCGCGCCAGTGTAAAATTTTAACCGTTGCACTACAAGAAAGTTTGAAAATAAAATTTTGTGCTTTTTGACCACTAATTCAACTTTAACATAGGTTTAAATGACTAAAACTTGGTCTTAGTGCTTATTTATGAAACTATTACTCAACATATATCCTATAGAACCCTTCAGGACATTAAAAACAAAAACAAAAATAATGAAATCCTAAAGGCAAAAAATCGAAATTTCACTCTAAACCAAAATTTCCTAGAAGTAAGCAAATGAGCAAGCTTAAAACAAAAAATCACAAGCAAAATATAAGACTGAAGAAAACAAATTCATGACTTAACATCTGGCTCCAGCTGAGGGATGAAGTCCTCCCTGTGAGGCTTCAAGAACCTGTAGACCAGTGCCTTCTCTTCTGCTACCTATTGGTCTGCAAAATTTCCATTGGGTTATGGAGTCCTTATTATGCTTTACTCACACCGGTATGTACAATGAAAAGTAAAAATCTCCTCAAAGACTGTAGAAATGCTTGAGGAATCGTCCATTGACTGGACTTGACAATTCCTCACCTTCCAAAGACTGCAGGACAAAAGTGTTATTTTCCAACATCTTAGATACTAGGAAAGGGCCAAACCAGAGGTTGTCAAATTTGCCATGCTTCCCTTTTTGCTCTTTCCTGGCATCCCACCTCAAAACCATATCACCAACTGAGAAAGTGTTATCTTTGATTTTCCTATCAAATCTGCTTTTAATCTTCAATCTATATGATTGCGCCCTTTCTTCCACTCTTTCCCTATTCTGCTGCAATTCTATCATCTCATAAATCGTTCTCTGCATATCATTTGGTTCTTCCTGGAAATTCTAAAGAAACTTCATCACTGGGATTCCCAATTGAACAGGAAAAACTACATCTATGCCATACACTAATTGGAAAGGGGAAGTTCCAATTGCTTGTTTGACTATTATCCTATCAGCCCATAATGCATATTTCAGCATAGAATCCCATGATCTCTTATTATGCTTAAGCAACTTTTTGATACTCTGAATGATGTTTTTATTTGAGGACTCAGCTAAACCATTACCCTAGGGATAGTAAGGAGTTGAATGCTTCAACAAGATACCATTCTTTTAACAAAATGCTTCCATTGCCTTAGACTTGAAAGCCTTTGCATTATCTGTTACTATTTTCTGAGGACACCCAAACCTACTAAGGATATTTTCTTCAATAAATTCCATAATTACTTTGTCTATGGCATTCCTAGTAGGAATGGCTTCCACCCATTTGGTAAAGAAGTCTGTTGCAGTTAGAATCCACCTATGTTGTCCTAAGGAAGATGTATTTATCTCCCCTATAAAATCCAGACCCCATTACTGGAAAGGAGCACTTACTGCAATAGGTTTTAGGGGAAATGACAGCAATTTTGTTTGCCAGCAAACTTCTAACAAGGGATACAGGCTCTTACCTGCTGATATACATCTGCAAACAAAGAGGGCCAATAATACCCAGCTCTTAAAATCTTGGATGCTGTTGTCTTCTAGTACTTGTGACCTCCACAAGCACCCTCATGAGATTCAGAAATTACTCCTTCAATTTCAGATTTATCCAAGCATCTGAGTAGAATACCACTTGGGTCCTTCTAGAATAACTGCTCTTCTACTAGACAATACTTAGTAGCTTTTAGCTTTAAATATCTAGAAGCTTTTCTATCTAAATGCTCGGGACATTGCACAAACAACAGAAAATACACAATGTCTGCGTACCATGTGGATGTTGAATAATAGTCCATAATTTTCTCTCTTTCCAAGATTGCTTGATCTTCTTCCTGAGCTAGCTCTTCAGCCATCACATGCAATCCCAGAGCTTGACAATTCAATTCAGCCAGCAGCTTAGCTAATCCTTGTCCCTTGACTAATTTGGTAGGTCTGATATCTACATCATACTCCATGATTTTAGAAATCCACTTGCCTCTTTTTCCCTCACTATCAGGCTATGTCAAAACATCTTTAACAACAACATTAGGCACATATGAAATAACTTTAGAATGCAAAACATAGATTCTGAAAAACTTTAAAGATTTTACCAAAGCATAGGCCTATTTTTCTAAGATACTGTATTTTAATTCAGAATCGCTAAGAGTTTTGCTGAAGAATGCAATAGGTTGCTCCAATCCTTCCTTATTCTTCTGCAACAAAACAGCTGCTATTATATCCTCTGATGCAAATGAGAATGTAATAAATTCTCTGGTAAAATCTAGGCTTACTAATACAGGAGCTTCAATAAGAGCTATTTTGATCTTCTCAAATGCATTCTTTTCCTCAGTGGTCCACCTGACTTCTTGATCCTTTTTCAGCATGACTGTAATCTATTTGATAGTCTCAGCAAAGTTTGGTATAAACCAACGTAGAAAGTTGATTTTACCAATGAAAGATTGGACATCCTTTTTACTCCTATGTAAACTTATTTTCAATATATCTTTTACCCTTTTAGGTTCAATCCTTATACCATCAGCAGAAACTAAATGACCAAGCAATTTACCTTCCTGTACAGCAAAGTGTGACTTTTTTGGATTCAAGGACAAGCCAAATTTTCTACATTTCAGGAAATTCTGCTTCAAATGCTTCAGATGTTCATCATTTGATTGTGAGAAGACAGTAATATCATCTAAGTAGATTACCACAAATTTGTCCTTTTCTTCGACAAAAGCAATATCCATAGCCCTCTGAAAAGTGGCTCCAGCGTTCATTAGACCAAAAGGCATCTTATCATACATGAAAGTTCCCCAAGGAGTAGTAAAATTTGTTTTCTCCTTATCATCAAGATGCATAGAAATCTGATTGTACGCTAAGAAACCATCAACCATTGAGATCCTCTGTGCCCCGACCACTTTCTGCAATATTTGTTCAATTTTAGGCAGAGGATAATTATCCTTTAGTGAAGATCTGTTCAAATTTCTAAAGTCAACACACAACCTAATTTTTCCATTCTTTTTCCTAATAGGAACTAGATTAGCCACCCATGAAGAGTACCTGAGGGGCACTATGATTTTGGCATCCAATAACTTCTTCACCTCTTTTTCAATAACAGGAAACAAGGTTGGATTAATCCTCCTTAATTTCTGACGAAAAGGTTTGAAATTTGGTTTTAAAGGGACTTTATGTTGTATAATTCCAGTGTCATACATTCTCAATTCCTCATAAGACCATGCAAAAACATCAACATGTTCCTTTAACAATTTAATGTACCTGTTTCTTTGTTCAGCTGTAAGTGCTTTAGAAATTTTACCATTCTAAGCTGTTCTGTAGAGCCAATGTTACCCTCCACCACATTCTCTTCTAAGGACTGTACAACAGGTTTTAAGAGTGTATCATCTTTTGAAAATATCCTTTCCAAAGGTAACAAACCCTTTGGAATGAAATTACTTTTTAATTCAATGATTTTGTGTCCAGCTATTTCATTTTCAGCAATCTCTTCCACCTATCCATCCACATCCTCCTCATATTCCTCTTGATCAATCAGGGAATTAGAAAACTCATGTGTAAGCTCTAAAAACCTTTTAATCTCAATGTCATCTTCAAGCACTCTCCACTGCTTTACATTATCAGGTACAGATGGTCTATACCTAACTTCAATGGGATACCTCAACTGTGTAGTTTTGGGGATTCTAAAATGTGTAGCAGCCAAGGCCAATGAATCTGCAGTCTGATTATGATCTCTTGGAATATAAATAATATTAAAAGCTACAAAATAATTTTCAATCATGTCCCATACCTCATTTCGATAGATTTTCAGTAAACCCTGCCTCACTTGATAGTTGTTCTTCACCTACTGGACAACTAATTCGGAGTCGCCAAATGCAGAAATCTGTTGAATGCCCAAATCTTTGGCAGCTTTTAATCCTAACAGCAAAGCTTCATATTCAGTAGTATTGTTTGTAGTAACAAACTCTAATTTATACATCATCTTTACTATTTCACCTCTAGGGGATATAAGAAGAACCCCTGCTCCAGCACCTTCTTTGCAAGAAGATCCATCAAAGTATAATTGCCACAGTTCATCCTCCTGTTCTCTGCTGCCTTTTACTCGCTGTTCCCTTTCAACTTGTAACAAACCAGCAGTATTGTCATCATCACTAAAATGTAACATGCAAGTACCCAGGTCTTTATCAACGGCATATAGTGGATGGTTAGTAGGGTTCTTATCATCTGTTACAATATAGACAAACTGAAGCTCTCTGTACAGTCTTCTGTTTTCTCCTCCAAACACAGGAATAGTAGCATATGATAAATCCATTTGTAAGGTTCCACTGACTTTCTTTGCTTAAGACCTAGAGAGAAGTAATCCAAATTTAGGTGTAATATCAGCTACCACTACATCCATGATTACACTTTTCATGGGTAATTGAGCCAAACTGACAACCATGTCCTTTATTACCCCTAAACACTTCACTGCTCGGGAATCAAATGCATACAGATCATGATAGGGTTTGGTAATACTCAGACCTAAAGCCTCGATAATAGCCTTTGGCATTAAATTGTATGATGCTACCGAATCTAACAAACAATTATGTATCATTTTTTCATGGACTTTCAGAGTAATGTAGAATGGAGGTGAAGCACCTGCTTCATTTTCAGTCTTTTCAGCCAAGGCTGATCCAATGAAAATCCTAGGATTTTCTTCTTGCAAATTTACCGTATCAGAAATAGGTTGATTAGTTGCTGAATTAATCATCTTAAGAACTGATTCTTTATATGAAGGGTTTTTCAGTAATTCAGTTAAAGGTACAGGAATCTTTAACTTTCCTAATTCATTTTCCAGGCTGAAATTCTGCACAGTTTTCTTTACCTCTTCAACCTCCATGCTCTTCTTTTGTTTTTCTAAAACTTGTCTTTTCTCTGTCACATGATCAGATGACTGCTTAGCAGGGACAACTACCTTCTTCTTTGGGCTTTGTACTACTTGTTTTGGACCTGACCTCAGATTCACAGTCTTCTTGAGTTCATTTTGATAGACATCAGCAGTTACAGC
Organism: Pseudotsuga menziesii; assembly: GCA_001517045.1. Taxonomy (NCBI): domain Eukaryota; kingdom Viridiplantae; phylum Streptophyta; class Pinopsida; order Pinales; family Pinaceae; genus Pseudotsuga; species Pseudotsuga menziesii. The sequence goes on along the minus strand of LPNX010397162.1, from coordinate 281,967 downwards.
AGTCTTTTTCAGACCTAAATCATCCTCTGTTTCGAACATATCAGCATCATAGCATTCTTCATTAAGAAACTCTTCTTCAGTGACAAAACCCCCAAACAATATTTCTCCAAAATGGTTCATATCCTGGTCAATATCTTCAAATATCACTTCATCATCAGCCTCTTCTTCATCAGCAACATTGTTCTGAAGAGGTGGTGGTACTCTTTGGTCCTCAGTTTCTCTCCTTTCCCGCTGGATATCATTATTTCTTCATTCTCTAGGCATGAAATGGGGAGCAAATTGTCTTCTGAATTGGTTTTGGTTGTTAGGGTTTCGTTCACCTTTTGGAATAGGCTTGCTGGAATTTTTTTCTAGTTCTAATTTATTTAATTTTGCAGTCAAAATCTTCACCAACTTAGCCATCTCATCAATTTTCCCATCAGCGGAATGGGAAGCTGAACCTCCTGGTGCTGCTTCCTTCTTTCCTTTTCTATCATAGATTTGCTGAGTTGTTTCCTTCTTCAATCTATTAAAAGATAATATGTTATATTCTACCTCCAATGTTGCATCCTGCATATTCAGTAAAGAAATAGGTCTCCTTTCTCTTAGTAGTAAGGAAAATTCATGGTCGAAAGCATTTGCATATGTAAGTTTTGCAGATGTTTCTATAGGCTTTATTTCTGCAGGAATTCTACTATACATTTTGTTAAGCCTCTTTGAAAAGACTGCAATAGTTTCATCATTTTTCCTCCTAAGGGCTCCAAACTCAGTTATGTAGTATGTATGGTCTTTGGTGTCACCCCATTGTCTCATGAAGAGATCACGAAGTTCTTCAATGATAGTGATTGAGTTAGCAGGAAACTCCCTGAACCATTTCCTGACATCTCCATCAAGGCTCTGCACGAACATTCTCATCCATACATCCTTGGATTCAATGTTTTGTTTATCAGCATAACTAAGGAAAGCTTCCCAGTGTTCTTCAGCTATAGTTTCTCCCTGTCCATTAAACCTAGGCAAATATTTCTGATAGTCACCTCCAGGAAGTGCATTTAAAGGATGAGGCAAAACCAATGGTGCATATCTGGCTGCAACCATCCGGTCCATCATGTCTATAGGCTGATTTTGGGCTGCCATTTTAAGGCTGACTGACTTTGATGATGGAGAGGTTTGGCTAGAACTTGGCTGAAAAGGGTTTTTACCTACTTTCAACTGAAATAGAGGTATCTTACCAGGAGAGGTTGTTTTAGATTTTCTAAAAGATTGAGGATCAGTGAAAACTTGGAAACTACTGTTAGGAATTATAGGCTTTAACCAAAGTGAAGTTTCTTCTTCTTTTCTCAACACAGATGAAGGTGATGAACCATTCAACTGGTCAGGGTCACATAGGGATGGTAATGATTGAGACCTTCTACTCTTCCTTGTTGTATTAAATATCTATTCAGGATCTATAACACCTAACTACAATGATGAAATAGGTTTGTTTCTAGTTCCAAATCCCCTAGTAGCCACTGTGACAAACTGGTGAAAAGTAGCCTTAAAAATGTGATGGTTTAAGTTCACCTCTTAAAACCAGTGAAATGATAAGTATCCCAGGGAAAAATATGTTTTCAACTTCATTCCCTGGCAATGGCACCAAATATGTTTGTGCCGGAAATTTTTTCTAGACTACAAACAAACAACCCAACACAATCTCAAATATTCAATCAAACAAAACTAGGTTTTTAGGGTTTTTGAAAGGTTTTTCTGGTTGTGAAGTTTGGTGACAAAAGGGAATACATTCATAACCCAAATAGGGACTAAATCACAAGTAAAGAAGAAATAAGATGCATAATATAATAACCATGTATCCAATAGAAAATAACATTGAAGTTCATCCACAACAGGAAAGCACTACAAGCATAAAAACCATAAACTAGCAATGAAATTACCAATTGTGTAGCTAAACAAGCTAGAAATGAAGCCAAAGAACAGACTGAAGGGTAAAATGGAGCATATATTTCATAATCAGTTCATCAAATACACATGAGATTCAAGTACTTAGCTTATCAATAAGTCAGGAGACCTCCTCTAGCCATCCAAAAGTCCAACCTGTTGTTCTCTTTGTGACCTTCCTAAATACTGTTTTTTCAAAATTTAGTTAGAGTCTAAACCCTAAATTTTTTTAGCCTACTCATCGATAGGGTATTATCAAAATAGTAATTTACAAAAATAAAGTATTCCTCAAAAACATAACAAGTAACTATTTTAGCTAACAATTCTCATAGGTCTTTAGCAGGTTCTGCCAATAAAGCTATTCCATCTAAAGCTTGGGCCTTTTTCCTATATTTTTGCTGCTCAACTTCCATCTCTGCCATTCTTCCTGTAAGCTCCTTATTCTGCTACTGTAGATTTCTGATAGTTTGTTTTAATTCTGCACACTGTAAATCTGTACTTCTTTTCCTTTTTAGGGCCTCTTTGGAGACTGCAATAATCTCTTGGTAGTGATCATTCACTTCTCCTAGGTCTTCCCTGAGTCTTCTATTAACTGTAATCAAACCATCGTTTGTTTCTTGCATACACTCTATTTGATGTTTATACTGCTTGATGGCTCTTTGCAAATTTTCCTTCTCTGAGTCAAATGCCTTGCTTCCTGTTGTATTTTGTAGCTCACTAGGCAGCCATGGGATGTTCAGCTTTCTGAATATTTCCTCATCCTCAGACAGCAGCTCTGTGGAAGTACCATGAACACTTGGGTTTTCTTGATTATCTGTTTCAGTAGGAGCATCTTCATCCATTAACAACTTGTTTTTTGAATAAGAAATCTTTGTTTCATCTTTTTGTTGTTCCTTCAAAAGTTCACCTCGTATTTCCAAAAACACAGCAGACAATTTTGTCTCGGTGAGGCTAGATTCTTCTTCTATCTTTAATGGTTTTCTCCCTTTGTTGTTACCCTTGCTATACTTGAACTTTTCATCTGAGGAAGAAGTGTCAATCATATTTATTCCTTCTGTTTTCAACTTAGGATTCAATAACTTCTTCATGTTTAGCCTCAATTTGTTTTTGGGTCTAGTTTTGGGTCTCCATCCTGGGGAAAACTCTCCTATCATCTTTAAAATTTTTCCTTGATGCATGATAGAGGAAAATTCTTTAACCTTGATCTTATTTTTCTTTGGTATTACTGTCTTATCCTCCTGACTATAGAACTTCCTGTGTGTGCCAACCCTAGTCTCAGCACTAACAATCAACCCATCTCCTTCCAACAAGTAAGCTTCATCTTCAGATAAGATGGTAATTGGGCTTCATTGTTGGACCTTAGTATTTTCTTTCTCACCTAAAACCTTTTCATCAAAAACAATTTTTTCATCAATGAGTGCTTCTGCTGGTGTTTCATTTTTAACAAGCTGGGCTTCCTTCTGAATAAATAGCAAATTTTGGTTCTCACTGTTAACTGAAGGCTGCTAAGATTCATAATCTCTTTTTGAAGGTTCTTCCACTTCTTCTAAATAGACAGATTTTTCATCTTCAGCCTTCACCTTTTGTCTTAATTTTCTACTTAGGGTTTGTCCCTTATCAACCTGCTTTCTGGTAGGCTGTCCTTCCTAGTTATTGTGGAACCCGTACCAAAAGAGAAAGTAGTCCCAAGTCTTTCCTTCTTTTTGTAGAATAGTGTTGATAATCAGTTTAATTAACCCATGGTGAAAGATGGATTGACTTGTGTGATTCTGATGCTCTTTGATCCTGCTTGACATTTTCTGCAAACTCTTTAACAGGAAGAAAGGGGGATTCATCCTTGATTCACCAGCAAGGTGTTGAAGGAACCTGAAATGATACTTGAAGACAAAATCATACCTCCCTTCACATGTAATGTAGCTTTGTAGAACCTTGATAGGCTCTACCCATTCAGCTCTAAGATTGTGGATAAGTACTCCCTTGCTCCAATCTGGAACAATGCCAGGAAATAGATATCTTTGGGCATTGAAGATAAATGGCACCTTTTTGAACCAGAGTTCTCCTTCATTCTTGACCCCTATTGCTTCAGCCACCAACTCTACAGTTAATTTGAATTTCAGAGTATCAAATGATACTATATCTTGGTTATAATATTGAGCAAATTTATGAGAAATTTCAGTATTATATCCATCAATCTTTTTGAAGAATTTCAACCATCCAGCATTCTCAAAGAGTTCAGCACACCCTGGAAACTTGTCTATCCAATTCAGCTCAGTGGGCTCAGCCTTGTTAGTCTTCCCACTCTTCTTCATCTGCTTTCCCAAGGATTGATGATGATTCTGTGTGATTTTCAGAACCTGTTAGTGACCTAACAGCCTTTTTTCCTCAAGTTTTCAGAGTTTTGACAGTCAGTTCTCCTTTGGATTTTCCCTGGCTATTTTTCCTCAATTTTTTAACAATCAGTTCTATTGTCAATGCAGGGAATTTTTTGTACCGAGCTTGGGTAATTTAGGTCAAACAGAGCACCAAAGGTCTTTAAACAGAGATGCTACTGAACTTTACTAATATCAAAGATGTTCATTTAGACCTTTTGGACTGATCTCTCACCGTTGGGAGCTTGTTGAATACATGATTTTATGTTTTCTTTAATCAATTTAACCTTATAAGCCTTAATAGAAAAACCCCCAATTTAAAATTCCATGACCAAGGTCACGCGGAATACCTCACTCCTAGCTTGCTGCAGGTGTTAAAAGCTAATTCTTGGGCTATCTGAATGTTGAATTTAATTGTCCAAGTGTCTTCAAGTCTTCAGCTTACTTCCAACTGTCGCGCTGATAAAACCCTAAATTCCTTCCTCAACTGCAAATTCTCGATTCTTAGCAATTTGTCTTCATTCCACTTCTCCACCAGCTTCGTAATGCTTAGTGGGAGAACCTCTTTCCCGTCAATCTCGCCTCATTTCACTGTCTGTCATGATTTACCAAGCCTTAACTTCTGACTGCCACGATCTCCCTCACGTCATAGACAGCACCTGTTTGCATGATTATCTTCGATGAAACACATATTAAACATGCCTACACATGTGATTAGTCATCCCAGGAGTGAAAATATTGGAGAATTCGACGTAAAATTGACAAATTTTGCACCCACGATTTTCTTGTAGTGTGCCAGTGTAAAATTTTAACCGTTGCGCTACAAGAAAGTTTGAAAATCAAATTTTTTTCTTTTTGACCACTAATTCAACTTTAACATAGGTTTAAATGACTAAAACTTGGTCTTAGTGCTTATTTATGAAACTATTACTCAACATATATCCTATAGAACCCTTCAGGACATAAAAACAAAAAAAAACAAAAATAATGAAATCCTAAAGGCAAAAAATCAAAATTTCACTCTAAACCAAAATTTCCTAGAAGTAAGCAAATGAACAAGCTTACAACAAAAAATCACAAGCAAAATATAAAACTAAATAAAACAAATTCATGACTTAACAACATCTTTCTTGTGTTCACAGAGATCCTGTGCATCATCCATGCTATTGAATTTCTTGGCGTTGATATTCTTTGACCTCCTTGGTCAGACCAAGATCAACTCTTCAATCTACACTATGACTCTACAAAATGTGTTAACAACATCATTTGTTAGTCAATATCAGAAATTCAAACAATTACTTAGCAATTTCTCCTTGCAAGCATGAATGGTCAATGTGTGTTTCATCGGGTTGGCTAATGTTTAGAAATTCTGCTAATTAGCACTCCTTCTGGATGTAGTTTCCTTTTAGCAAAAACAATTGTCTCAAGGGGGACGACAGGAGTCAAGGGGGATTTCCCCCTTGTGGCTTCCCTATGCCACTGCAAAGTGCAATATGGTGCACAAACTCGCTGCCATTTTTCATATTTTGAGCCACTGAAATCCCACTAAAAATCCTACAAAAATTCTCTCTTTCAGCGAAATGTTCATTTTCCTTCCGATGTATCGGCAAAATTCTGAAATTCCACCCGATGTATCGGAAAAATTCCAAACTTCTGCCCGATGTATTGGAAAAATTCTCAAGTTTTGTCTGACACGCATCGGCAACTTCACCCGATTCCTTCTGACGTCTCCTTCCACTACGTCAAAAAAATGTTTGACTTTCACCCGCCACTCGTCAGCTCGACCCAGCTAACATGCATCGGTTGAAACTCTAACATCCACCCATCATTGCGGCTCCAACCTCAACTTCCACCCGCCACGAGCCTTCCGCCATTGTGGAAAGATTTTGAAGTTTCTTCTGCTCAGCAACATCCCGAGCCTTCCGTCGTAGCGGAAAAATTTTCGAGTTCCTTTCAGCCAAGCCTTCCGCCATTGTAGAAATATTCCTAACTTCCTTCCGATGCATCAGAAAAATTTATGATTTCCATCCACTGTGCCATTTCAGAAAACTTTCCAACTTTTCTTCTGTCGTTGCGGAAAATGCTTCACTTTCCACCCGATTTTCCATACTTAGAAAAATTTTCAAAAATTCTCTTCTTCCCCTTCTCCCATCATTATGTAGCAGCTCACTTCTTCCCTTTTTGCCAAAACACAGTCGCTCACTTCCTCTTCTCCTACCGACATGCGTCAGCTCTATTGGGCCGACGTGTGTCAGGTAAACTTCCTCCAGTTGAGCCACCTACAATCAACACTTAGAAACTTTCTTAATTTTTTTTCCTTGGCAAAATTCAGTGGTTTTGTCTGTTGTGTCGGCGATGAACATGGCAACACAATCGATGTTTTTGTTGAAATTCTCATCGGCTACTTTCAGCCGACGTATCAGGTCGACTTCGCCCTTCGCACCGATATGTTGCTGCAGCATCGTTGGCTTCCTTCCAACCAACGTAACCGACACTGTCAACTCGTCTCTAGCTTTTACAGCTGACACTTTTGCTGCGGCTTCAGTCATCTCAGCTGACAAGGAGAATACTCTCCAACACTTAGAAAAATTTGGAATTTTTTTCTGCTGCAAACTTCTCTACACAGAAGTTGATTCCAGCCTCTATCAACTTTGCTTCATGGCCCATTCAGGCCCAAAGCTGCAACATGAGCTCTGATACCACACTATCACATCCACACCCTTCTACCAGAGAGAGGACACGACTAATGCTGTTGTAAATCTGGGAAAACTAGCCCCATGAACATGATATAAAATGCATTGAACTTAAAAACATACATAGATGCATAAATCAATAACATACAGTGGAAGCAAAACACATTCCATTCAAGCATTCAAAATGCTCATATTATTTCATAAACAAATATAGTTGCAGAGATAGAATACAAGAATACTTATCTTGATAAGAAGTTTCCCTGCAACTAGCTATCTCACTGCAACGTTCACCCAACCATAGGCCAGTGTGCTCCTTACTCTCTTAGAATCACTGCCACCCCCAAGCTGGGCATGATTTACATAGGGAACTAGGGGACACATACTTACACACAGCAAGGCCAAACAACTAATGTGAAGCCAATAACCACATCCAAACACAGTCATCCCACTCAGATGGATTCTTGGACTTACCCAGCCAAGCCAACACAAGGATGCACTACACAGCAAAATGCAAGTTCTGGGTATGAACCAAAAACGGTTTTGGAAACAAAATGAATTGCCAATATGGGTGAAAATAGACCCCTAACTATTGAATTTTCATATGCTTATCTAAGACATCAGTATTTAATTTCATTTTCATAACAAAAGCATATAAACAAGATCACTGAAAGATAGACAAGCACAACCATACAAAAGGAACACAAAGATTTATCCTGGGAAAACCCTAAAGGGAAAAACCCAGCAAAAGTTTCCTCAATATAGATGCCCCAAAAAGATAAAACATAAAACTAGCAAGGAGATCAAAGCCTGATCCTCCTCCTTCTCCAGCTACTTCTCTTCTCCACTAATGCACTACACAAGTGAGAGTGTGTGTTCCAAATGAGGAGCACTACACCTCTATTTATATTCATCCGTTCACTTAAGTTAACTCATCTGTCATGTAGGCTCGAGTTAATCATGTAGGCTCTAGTTACACATGTAGGATCAAGTAACCACACTGGGGTGCTAATGACCCATCTTTACAATTATAAGGGACTACCTCATGACTCTTATTAGTTCTTTCGATTAGGAGCATCGGGGTACAAAGTAATATAAATGCTTCTCCCGGTAGGACCATCGGGGACCACAAAGAAATACATATAGAATATTCTTTGAAGTTACAATATTTCAACACTCCCTCTTAACGAGAAGGGTATTCTATAACAACATCAACAACAACAATAATAGGAGAGAGATAGAGGACATCATCAACATCATCAGGGTGATACATCTATAAATAATTGGAAGCTTTTCAACATCATGTAGCCTTCATCTTCAATCTTTAGTCTTCAGCATTATCAGTACTTTGACTGCTTCGATCAGCAGCATCTTGACTCTTCAATCAACAGCAACATCTTCAGCACTTTGATCTTTCGATCAGCAACATCTTCAGCACTTTGACCTTTCAACCAGCAACATCATCTTCAACACTTTGACCTTTCGACTAGCAACATCATCTTCAACACTTTTACCTTTAGATCAGCAACATCTTCTTCAGCACTTTGGCCTTTCGATCAGCAACAACATCATCATCATACTCTGATCATTCAATTAGAATCATCATTATCATCAGCCTTTGACCTTTCTATCAGAACCATCATCAACCGAACATCATCATACTCTAACATCAACTCATCATCATATTCTGATCTTTCGATCAGTACGTCATCATCATCATACTTTGATAATACGGCATCATCATCATCATATTCTGATCTTTCGATCAGTACGTCATCATCATCATACTTTGATAATACGGCATCATCATCATCATGATCTCATCATCATTACATTCTAATCTTTTGATCAGAAACATCATCATCATCATCGCATTCTGATCTTTCGATCAGAAAACATCATCATCATCAGCAACATCATAATCATAAGCAACTTCTGATCTTTCGATCAGAAAACATCATCATCATCAGCAACATCATAATCATAAGCAACTTCTGATCTTTCGATCAGAAAACATCATCATCATCATATTCTGATCTTTCGATTAGAGAACATCATCATCAACAACTTCTGATATTTCGATCAGAGAAACATCATCATCATCATATTCTGATCTTTCGATCAGAGAACATCATCATCATCAGCAACTTCTGATCTTTCAATCAGAGAAACATCATCATCAACAGCAACTTCTGATCTTTCGATCAAAGAACATCATCATCATCAGCAACATCTGATCTTTCAATCAGAAACATCATCATCATCATTAAAACATCAACATCATCAAAACATCAACATGATCCTTCCTTTCAGAATTACGGGATTTAGGTCTTTACGGAGTTACCAATGATCCTTCCTTTAGGAATTACGAGATTTAGGTCTTTACGGAGTTACTAACGATCCTTCCTTTCGGAATTACGGGATTTAGGTCTTTACGGAGTTACTAACGATACTTCCTTTCGGAATTACGGGATCAACACATTTGTGGAACTCAGACAATCCTTCCTATTGGAATTACGGGATCAACACATCTGTGGAACTCAGACAATCCTTCCTATTGGAATTATGGGATCAATTCAATGATCCTTCCTTTCGGAATTATGGGATTTAGGTCTTTACGGAGTTACTAATGATCCTTTCTTTCATAATTACAGGATCAACACAGATGTGGAACTCAAACAATCCTTCCTATTGGAATTACAGGATCAACATATCTGTGGAACTTAGACAATCCTTCCTATTGGAATCACGGGATCAATTCAATGATCCTTCCTTTCGGAATTACGAGATTTAGGTCTTTACGGAGTTACTAACAATCCTTCCTTTCGGAATTATGGGATCAACACAGATGTGGAACTCAGACAATCCTTCCTCTAGGAATTACGGGATCAACACACGTTCTCGAGTACTAAAGTCACCGGATCTATTCTGAACCGAAGTTCAAGGATGACACAATCCTACAACATTCACGGGGACCGAGATATCTGGATACATTTTGAACCGAGGTTCAGGGATGATGCAATCCACCACTTTCATGGGGGTCGAGACCTCTGGATACATTTTGAACTAAGGTTCAGGGATGATGCAATCCACCACTTTCACGGGGGCCGAGACCTCCAAATACATTTTGAACAGAAGTTCAAGGATGATGCAATCCACCACTTTCACGGGGACCTAGACCTCCAGATACATTTTGAACCGAAGTTCAGGGATGATGTAATCCTACCACATTCACGGGGGCCGAGACCTCCGGATACATTTTGAACCGAAGTTCAAGGATGATGCAATCCCACCACATTCATAGAGGTCGAGACCTCCAGATACATTTTGAACTGAAGTTCAGGGATGATGCAATCCCACCACATTCACGAAGACCAAAGTCACCGGATCTATTTTGGACAGATGTCCCAGGATGATACAATCCCTCTTCATTCTCGAGGACCAAGGTCACCAGATCACTTTTGGACATATGTACTGGGATGATACAATCCCACCACATTCTCGATGACCAAAGTCACCGGATCACTTTTGGACATATGTCCCAGGATGATACAATCCCTCTTCATTCTCGAAGACCGAGGTCTCCAGGTCACTTTAGGGAAAGAGTCCAAGGATGATACAATCCCACTGCAACATCACTACTCCCCCTTTCGAGGAAGGTATTTCTGAACCACACCAAGCTTGTCTCGAAAGTGTTTGAACTTTAGCCGAGACAGAGGCTTTGTCAGCACATCATCATCTAAACCATCTTCATCTACATCTTCAGTATGTGAATACTGAACTATCACCATCTGTATATCCAGTATGTGAGTACTGAAAGCATCATCAGGTCACCATCATCTGCATCTACAGTATGTAAATACTGAAACATCATCTATCTCTTCAGTATGGGAATACTGAAATCATCATCATCTCTATATTCAGTATAGAAATACTGAATCACCATCATCTGTATCTACGGTATGTAAAAACTGAAACATCATCATCTACATCTGCATCTTGAATGTAGAAATACTGGATTTCTATGTGTTACGATGGAACACAGGGTTCTCTGTTATCACAACTCTCGTTATCACATAGAATCAATTGAGTATCCATATTCAGTTCAAAGAGACCTGATATCATCTTCCGAAGCCATATGGCTTCACAACTTAGCAGAGCAATCTGCTATGTATTCTGCTTCAGCCATGCTACGAGAAACACTAGACTATTTCCTACTAAACCATGGACTCATAGCAGACCCCAAACAAAAGCATATACCTAATGTGCTTTTCCTGTCTGAGATACTTCCAGCCCAATCTACATCTGTGTAGCCATACAATCTATACTCATGGCTACCATCATAATATAAACCAAAGTCTATAGTCCCTTTCAGATAGCTCATCACATGTTTTGAAGTTACTAGGTGAACCCGTCTTGGTTGAACAAGATATTGACTTAAGGTGTTCACAGCAAAAAAAATGTCTGGTCTGGTATTTGTTAAGTACATCAATGACCCAATGATCTGTCTATAATGAGTCATATCCACTAACTCTGATGAGTCATCAGCTAACAGCTTCAGGTTGGAGTCCATGGGTGTGGCCATGACTTTGCATTCCAACATATTGAATCTCTTCAATATCTCTACCGCATACTTTCCCTGGTTGAGAAATATTTCTTCTGAACTTTGACATACTCCTAGACCTAGGAAATAATGCATTAACCCAAGGTCTTTCATCTCAAATTATTCTGCTAGTTTCTTCTTGCTTTCCATGATCTGTTTCTCATTTCCTCTCAAGGATAAGTCATCCACATATAATAACAGGATGACAAGTTCATCTTCTACAACCTTGAGATAAAGGTTAGGATCAGCTTTACTCTTGGTAAATCCCATGCTCGATAAGAAACTATCTATTCTTCCATACCAAGCTCTGGGATATTACTTCAGGCCATAGAGGGCCTTCTTCAACTTGCATACGTGATTCCATCTGGCTTCAACTTCAAATCCTCGTGACTATTCGATGTAAAACTCTTTCTCAATCATACCATTAAGGAAGGTTTGTATTTACTTCACCATGGAAGAAACTACCATGATAGTTCTGAAGGAAGTGTACCTTACTTCCTAGAGTAAGTGTCTCTTCAGAATTAATTCCCTTTTTTTTTTTTGAAAGAAACCTCTGGCCATAAATCTTGCTTTATACTTCTCGATACTTCCGTCAGCTGCATGCTCTATTTTGTATATCCATTTGGAGGATACAATACTCTTTCCTTCTAGTTTGGGAACTATATCCCATACATCATTCTAGTATTCTTTCATCATAACATCTTCCATGAGTTTGTCTTGTCAGATCATCAACATATCCTAGTCTTCTGCATTCAAATTTGAAGGTTGGAACCCACTTTACTCTTGGTAAAGTCTCGATCCATCAAGAAGCTATCCATCATGTCATACCGTGTCGAACTTAGATATCTTCTGTAGTCACTCCCCCTGAAGTGGAGTATTATCTTCCTTCTTCATTCTATACAAGTGGTTCTATGCTTGATATATACTAGTCAATAGAGTATGTCATGTCATAGTCTATTCTTTCTGAGGCAAATCATGAACCTTTCTTTGTACACTTGTTCTTGTAGATCCATATGGAGGATACTATGTACTTCCCTTTATGTCTCGAAATCATATCGTATACATCATTCCCCATGATCAACTGTTATTCTTTGATCATAGTTTCCTTTATAGCATTCTTTTCTTCATCTTGAGTTATCTCTCATACCCATGGTGGTCTTCATCCTTTGAGGTGGATCTACCGCTCTCTGAAGCTCTTTCTTTCGTCATGGTGTCTTTGACCCTGGGAGCTTTAGATTCGTGTTTATTGAATTGTCATCACTTGTTCTTCGGAACAAGGCTCGTCCTTCTTTTATTGTAGGAGGTTGTACAGGACCTTTCCTACAATTCAAATGCACCAGTTGCATGTTTAGAACTATTTCATAAAACATATGCATAACGACAAATTCTTATGCATCATGCAACTATTTAGCCAATACAACATTCATCCATATTTCACAGAAACTTTCTAGATGCCTTCCATCTCTACCATGACATCATTGAGATTGTGCACTAATCCAATATGTCAGCAAAGAGGTTTGATAACTAGCACTGGAGAGTTGTATAGCGCCATGAGCTACTTATCCATCACATGCATATTAGTAGTATTAATGTAAACAATCTATCATGCATAACACATCAACTGAATACAATCAAATGTATAACAAAACAATATCATGAAATGGAAATTGAATACTTATCTTTTATTTGTTTCGTGGGTAGACTCCATCTTGATCACTCTGCTTTATCATCTTCTTCATTCATGAAATCATCATTTCTTATCCAAATGATAAGATGAATAAGAGGTTCTTCAAGAATTGAGTTTTTCATATTCCTCGTCGCTTGAGGGATCTTCTTTGAATGGTGAGAGCTTGATCTTCAATTGATCCCATATTCTTCTTCTCTTCTTATTAGTCGAGCTGAAAGTAATCACTTACTTCTAGCATACATTCTTCTTCTACCGCTTCAAGTTGTTCTTCATTCTAGATCTTCACATTCTTCAACTGTTTTCTCAAAGCCATAATCTAATTTAAGTTCTTATCTTCAAATAGCTTGATCAAGGAATCAAACATATTCACTGTCTTTAGGGAAGACACTTGTGGTATAAGTTGATCCGTGATTGAATCAGCAATGATCTTCTTGGCCTTGATCAATTTCTTCTTGTGTAAGTCTTTGAGGCTCATCTCCCTCTAGAACTGGAACCCCTCTACTCATGTAGGTGTCCAATTCATTTTCTTCAAAGAGATCAAATACTTCCATGCTTGGAAGTTTTCAAATTAACCAAGCTTATCATCAAGTTGATGTGATAGATTATTTTCAAATGAGAACCTCAAATGCAAATAGAAAAAGATTAGATCTTACTGATTTGAGGTGTTCGTCCTGCTTTCGGAGCTGGCTAATCTAGGGTTTGTCAGAAAAACCCTAATTTTAAAAACTTGGAATCTTTCAAATATGATTGGATAGAAAGATATATCGCTTCAAATGGAGATGTCCAATGTACTCCTTTTCTGAAAACAGTGGAGGGAAGCTCCCGGAACAGGAAGCCCTAGTTTTCCAATTTCTTTTGCAGAAATGCCTGTTACTGTTTCTGTGATATCTCCGTAATTACTACTCCTCTATGTCTGAAATTCCATACTGAGGTAAAACCGCATGTCCCTAATCCCACAGCATAGGTTTCATCAGAATTTATTTCACCAATTGGGATTTATGATCATTTTCCTAACGTGACCTGTTACAGAACGGTTCAGAACAGTGAAGTTGTAGGGCATGCCACATGTCACTGGTTCATCTTCAGGTTCTAAAATTTGGACCAAAGAAATTGCAGGACGTGATATTTTTGGAACATCTTCAGGAATTCCATTTGGACCTTTGTAGCCCATGCTACCGCAATTCTCCCCAGGTGTCCTGTTTAGGGATGAATTCTGGAAGAGGCTGGAACCCTAACTTGGAGGGATCATATCTCCTAGAATATAGTGAATCTGAGGCTGAATTTTAGAAACAGTGTAAATCAGGAGTTTATCTTCGACATCTGCAATTTTCAACTCCTGATCCTTTGCCAATATCAGGATATGGTGAATGTACCAAAACTTAGCAGTTGTAGTATTTAGGGTTTTTCCAGATCAGGGTCAAACTAGGGTTTGACTTTCCTGGAATTTCACCCAACCAAATTTCTTGATCCAGGTCTCTAAACTTCAATTTTGATGAGGAAAAAAAACCTATGCTGGTCTCACTCAAAAATTCTTCTTCTGTAGAAAGCCCTAATTTTCCACACCAAAAATGAAAATGCTCGAAATCGAATTCCACTTCGACTGAAAGATGCGCCCTTCAATGGAGAGTCAGTCTAGCCTTATTTTACTAATCGATCATGGATAGAGACCCCCAAAAAAAAAAAATCCCATAGATTATTTAGCTGCACAATGTCTTCTTTCAGGGTGGCTCTGATACCATGTTGAATTTTCATATGCTTAGCTAAGACATCAGTATTTAATTTCATTTTCATAACAAAAGCATATAAACAGGATCGCTGAAAGATAGACAAGCACAACCATACAAAAGGAACACAAAGATTTATCCTGGGAAAACCCTAAAGGGAAAAACCCAGCAAAAGCTTCCTCAATATAGATGCCCCAAAAAGATAAAAGATAAAACGAGCAAGGAGATCAAAGCCTGATCCTCCTCCTTATCCATCTACTTCTCTTCTCCACTAATGCGCTACACAAGTGAGAGTGTGTGTTCCAAATGAGGATCACTACACCTCTATTTATATTCATCCGTTCACTTAATTTAACTCATCTGTCATGTAGGCTCGAGTTAATCATGTAGGCTCGAGTTACACATGTAGGCTCAAGTAAACACACTAGGGTGCTAATGACCCATCTTTACAATTAGAGGGGACTGCCTCATGACTCTTATTAGTTCTTTCGATTAGGAGCATCGGGGTACAAAGTAATACAAGTGGTTCTCCCAGTAGGACCATCAAGGACCACAAAGAAATACATATAGAATATTCTTCGAAGTTACAATATTTCAACACTAACATCAATTCGATTCATAGGTATTTTTTTCCCAAACGTGGAAAAAACGAACTCAACAACATCCAAGAAATCGTGGGTCCCTTCTCCCACTTGCTGTGCATTACAAAAAATAAATTCCTAGCTTGGGAAATTGAAGAAAACGGCTTCCCATGTGAGGGAAAATACACAGCAACCCAAAAACATGAGTGCCACACCCCGGAAGCTCCCAACTACTTGAGAGATCCCCAACGTGGATGAGTGATGGGTGAGAAAAACTCCAAGGAGGCCCCAATCGTGAAGGAAGAACACAACAGACCAAAAACATGGAGGAAAAATAGCTCTCCTAGCTTCCACCGCGTGAGGAAATGGAGAACACCCAACGTGAGGAAATGGAGAACTCAAGGTCAAACATCCCCCCCCCCTATCCTTAGGAAATCATGCCCCTGTCTCTTTAATGTTGCATTGACATAGCTAGTTGTGGGTATTTTATTAATTGCATATTTACATGATGTAGAAATTATATTGTGCCATCAATTAGCACGATAACCATCGGCATTGATTTTAATTGCCAAGACGTAGAACACTAAATCCATGGCGAGGCCTTTTCCTCTTGCTACACACCATGATTTATTAACGCTATCTACATCATTTATAATTTAATGCAATTGGGGTTGAAACCGGGGTATTACAAACTTTAAGAATCTTAAGCATGATACATTTACATTTAATAAGTAGCTTTCCAGTCAAAATTTGTTGTTTTCCCAAAATTCCAATTTCCCGCAAACGACAAAAGCTATGTTGGCTTATTTGAAAACTGAAATAAATTAGACTCAAAGAAAGAAAAACTAAATAAAGCAAACTAACTAAGAAACATTTGAAACGAAAACCAAAAGGTTTATTTATGTACAGTAAACTTCAAAAGCATCAAGTAAAATAAGGTTTGGGAACCAAACCATTAACTGGAAGATTCTCTTCCCACCCCTGCAAATCCTATAACTTGTATGTTGAGGGGCCTAGATTTTATGCAATTTGAAATGCGCCTATCCATCAATGTTGAAACTTACTGTGCTTTCCCTTTTCATCATGCGGGCGATCCCATTTCAAAACCAAATCTCCCACGTCAAACTCTTTATTCCCGAACTTGTGCTTGTCAAACCATCATTTTACAATCTCTTGTTGGTGCTTAAACATTTCCTTAGACTCGGATCTAAAATATTCTAATTTCAAAAAAGTATTGATTTGGGCTTGTAAAACCTCACTATTAGACCCTCTAGATGCTTGGGCTAATTGAAAAGAAGGAAATAAAATGTTAGGGTGCATGATAGCTTCCTTTCTGTAAACTAAGGTAGAGGGTGACACACCTAAGGAGTTTTTGGGTGTAACTCGATCAGCCCAACGTGCATTAGGAAGAGCTATATGCCAGCTTCTTTGATTTTCTATGACAGTCTTCTTAAGAATTCTAATGAGATTTTTATTAGTAGATTTAGCTAACCCATTACCTTGCAGATAATAGTTAGTAGAATAATGAAATTTAATTCCATTCTCATTAGAAAATGCAATAAGCTTGATTGACAAAAAATAATATGCATTATAAAAAACCAAGGAAATTAGAACCCCAAACCTGGTCATAATATGGTCTTGTAAGAAATCCATAACCACATCTTAGTTTACTTTCCGTAACGGGATTGCTTCTACCCATCTGGTAAAATAATCTATGGTCATGAGGATGTACTTGTGTTGCAATGAAGAATTGGGATTGATCTCTCCAATAATATCAATTCCCCATTGCTCGAATGGTTCAGAAATAATAACTCGTTGTAATGGTCCTATTACCTTTGATTGTCTTCCACCACTCCTTTGGCATGTATCGCACTTCCTTACGTAAGCATGATCATATTTAAACAGAGTCGACCAATAGTACCCAGCCCTTAGAATCTTGTGTTATGTAATGTCTCCTGAAAAATTACCTCCAGCGGGGCCATCATGCAATTCTTTAATGACTTTGGTTGCATCTTCCCGTTCCTAATATCTAAGAAAAACTTTGTCATAGTTTTTTTTTGAAAAGAACTCCGTTAATTACCTGATATGACGCTGAATTTAAGCATAATTCCCTTCTTTTATTAGAATTCCAATGTTCAGGAAAGTATCCCTGTTGAAGATAGTGCACTAGGCCTCTGTGCCAGGACTCTGGGGCCATAAATATAGGGCACACCTCAATCATGTGCAATTCAGCCTCATTCTCCCAATCACCATTTTCATTGTCCTAAATTTCAGCCATTAGTATGCAAATTCATTTCCCTTTGATGATGGTTGTTGGTATAAGTTCCAAGTCATATTCCTGCAAGGCTGTCACCCAGTTTCCTCTTCTTTGTCCTAACTCTTTTCGCACGAAAAAAGTTCAGACTATTGGGTGTGGCACAACTAGTTTGGTTCTGTTCTTAAGTATGTACGGCCTGAATTGTTTTACCACTTTAAAAACTGCGTATGCTTGTTTATCAACAATGCAGCACCTTGTAACCCAGTGCTCACTAAATATATGGGGTACTCATCTCCCCCTTCTTGTTTCTATGTAAGAACTGCTGCTAGAGAGTTGTCTGAAGCAAAAGTGTATAGAATGAAGTCTTTCTCAAAATTAGGACTTTTGAGAGAAGGTGCATGGACTATTGCTCTTTTAATTTTGTTGAATGCACTTTTATCTAAGTCATTCCATTTGAATTGAACACTTTTCTTGACCATTTGTTGCAAAGGTTTGACTATTTGAGCAAAATCGGGCACAAACCTTTGCACAAAATATATTGTCCCCATGAAACATTGCATACCTTTCTTTTTATGGGGTAAATGGATTTGTGCTATAGCTTTAATCCTGTATGGGTATAGGGAGATCCCTTTCTTAGAAATTATAGGACCCAAAATATTTCCTTCTGATACAGCGAAAACACATTTCTTCAGATTCAGAGAAATGTCGTATTTTCGACATCGATCAAAATTTTTCCTTAGATGGAAAATATGTTCTTCTCTTTTGTTGGAAAAAACTATAACATCATCCAAATAAACCACCACATTGTGGCCAATCAAACCAAAGAAATCTAGCATTAATAAGAAGTACCCCATTAATAAGACCAAAAGGCATCCTTTTGTATGTAGAAGTACCCCATTTAGTTCTGAAATTGGTCTTTAGTCGATCTTGTTTGGATACCAACACTTGGTTGCAGCCTGAAAATTTGTCTAGTAGAGAGAACAGCTTGGAGTCTGAGACCATTTGCAATATATTCTCCATGGGTGGGATAGGGTAGTTATCTTTATTAGAGGCACGATTCAGATTTCTGAAATCCATTCAAAGTCTAATTTCACCAGACTTCTTTCTCACTGGTACCAAATTTGCAACCCATTCCGAGTGTCTAACTCTAAATATAATCTTGGCATCAAGGAGTTTCTTCACTTCACTTTGGATCAGGGGTTCCAATTTAGGATGCATCTTTCTCAAGGGCTGCTGAAACTGTTTGAATCCAGCTTTAATTGGGACTACATGTTGTATGATGCAAGTGTCGTAATTTTTAAGATATTCATATGTCCAAGCAAAGACATCCTTATATTATTTAAACAAGCTGATAAATTTGCTTCTCCTTTGGTGAGCAGCACTTTCCCAAGTTTACATATTTGGGTTATGTTTTTGACCTCATATTCACTAGCTCAAATTGCAGAGATGAACTATGTGTTTTGACATTTGCTGGCCTTCTGAACTTGTTATTTAGATCAAACATTCCTTCCAAATTTCTAACCCCTTTGGGTATGAAGTTCCCATTTTGGAGATTCGCTTGATGTTCTTCATCATCAATTATAGACCCTTTGAAATTCTCATCATTAGTTAGAAACTCTAATATTTGTGCATCGTCATCGAACACTCTCATATTAGTGATGTTGTCTAGTACAACAGGCCTAAAAACCAATTCAATTGTACATCTATTATTAGTACAAAGCTAAAGCATTCAAGAAAATCCTCAAGACTCTCATCTTCATGTTGTTGCATTTTAAAGATATCATTTTGAGATTCTTTAGGTCCACAGTAGTCTTGGTATTTTTTAAGGAACGCACTCTTCATGTCATCCCAACTTCAAATAGTGGATTCTCCCAGACCCATAAACCATCTAAGTGCAGAATCTTTAAGGGTGGTAGGAAACAGTTTTAACTTTTGTGCGTCATGTAAATAGTTATAGCTCCTACACAGGATGTCAAACTCAAATAGAAAGGTATCCGGATCTTCAGTACTTTTACCGTAGAAGGTAGGTAACGAAGATGATGGGATATTTTTCATATTGACATCACGTGCAAGATCCAAAATGGGGAAGCCAAAAGTCTTTTATGTTCGTTCTTCGTGTTCTCCTTCTCCTTCCATATGGTGTCCTGTTTCCTGGTCACTCATAACAAGAGGATTCCTAAACCAATTGACACCTAACCTATCTCTTCTTGGGGATGGGATGAAATCCCAACATTCAGGCCTAGGCTATTGTTGAAAAGGATACTTTGTGGTAGATTCCACTTGAGAAACCACCAAATTTTGTGTATGACCGAAAAGGGAATTCACTTTTTCCATGTACACTATATCAACCAAATTTGGGTCTTCCCTTATTGGTGAAGTTTGCAGAGTTTGTGGAATCTCCACAGAGTGTGACAGTTCACCTTGAGGAATCTCAGTTCCCTCTGGTCTGGTTCCTAATTCCACATATTTTTTAGTGTTGTTGCTTTCTATCTCTTTGCCTGTATACCTATCCCTAGGGTTAGTTAGGGGTGGGATTTTGTTTCCAAAAATGTCTGAATGGATTTTAACGTATCTACCTCTACTATCTCTGGGTCTCATCAAAAATTATTGTAAATAACAAGACTTCTAATCAAATCAATCAAAACACCTACGCTACAGATGGGTTTAAAGGAACATGTTATAACAGATGCACAGGTTCTTACCTCTCGTCTTACCACCCCTTCTCCTCCAATCTATAAAGACTAATCATACCAAATGGAAACAACCACCAAATCAATAGAAAACAAAACTAATCACACTAATGTATCTAAAAATGTCTGAATAGATTTTAACGTATCTACCTCTACTATCTCTAGATCTCATAAAAAATTAACTCTAAATAACAAAAACTTTTAATTAATGAAACAATCACACACCTACGTTACAGATGGGTTTGAAGGAAACTGTTATAATAGATGCACAGGTTCTTACCTCTCGTCTCACCACCCCTTCTCCTCCAATCCGCAACAACTAATCACACCCAAAAAAACACAGCCAACAAATTCATAGAAAAAGAGAAAAATACCAACTTACCTTGGAGCAACTCCCTGGCAACAGCACCAAAATGTTGGGTAAAATATCACTAACTAATTTACCTTGATTTAATTATCGACTGGGACACGTAAAATTTGAGTTACTACACTATATGTGCAGGGTAAAAATGGTTTCAAGCTCATGCCTAGGGTAACTTTAATCTACTCACACACAAACGTAATTCCTAAAACGAACTATTCTACTGAACAACCAAGATTTGAGGCTGTTAAACCTAATCTAGAAAAATAAATCAATCCTCTAAGTGTTGTTTACAATCCAAAGGTTTACCAAATTTAATAAAAGAAATTTCAAACCATACACAATGTTAACTTATTTCCCAAAAGAACAATCAAGCAATCAAGTGTTTTCAATGAAGGAAATCCTACTGTCAAAAGAGGTCTTCAAACTGGCCTATAGAAGAAATACTATTTGATCAATATTTAATATCTCACACAATTCCACCATGGCTTCTACAACTATGCTCTATACATACTGGGGTTCTAACACTGTTTCATCATCAGAGAGAAATATGTCACAAGTATAATAGCTCTTCTACAAATGTTGAAAGCTTATTACTTTGAAGACTACCAATCCTTACTTCATACCAATGCTATCATTCACAAAACACTTACTGCAATGAATCTTCCTTTTTAACAAGAAGCAATACCCTATGATCATAAAAATGAATTGGAAATATTTAAATAAAGCTCTGTTTTAATTCAATTCGAGCAACCCACAAGATTTAGCATTCATAATTAGGTTTTGAATTCGATCTATAGTTATAGATAAATGAATAATAGAAATCAAAGTATACTGGTAAATACACACTTCCAAATATTAATAAACTGTAACTTCCTCTCTCTGATTTCATTTGACTTTCTCAAGATCTTGAAATAAGCAATGCATAATCCAAACCTTCTACAACAAGTCTGAAGATGCTAACCTATAAACCCTATGAACTTTATAAGCTCTAAAACCTCTATGGATTCTATAAACTCTGCAAATTCTTTAAACTCTAAAAATTCTGAAAATCCTTGAAACGCTTAAAAGCTTTGTAAACCCTATAAATTATGGAAACTCTAGATAAGAAATTCAATCCTTCAATTCTCAATACTACAGCCTGATCTAGTTCTGAGAATGAAAGAAGAAGGAATTTAGATCCGGCATATTCAGCTACTCTTGTTATTATTCAAACCTACAGGTCACCGAATCAAATCTACAACCAAAACTAAAATTACCCAAGCCTGTTCACACACATGCAGTAATATAAACCAATTCAACGCAAGCATTAATATATCTCCAATCATGAGTCTATAAATCTTACCAACATACATATATACGAAGAACAGTATTGGAAAGAAATGATATAAATTTGCTTACAGTAGTGAAGAGAAAACAAAACTACACACAAACAACAAGAGTTGAAGGTGGGCCCGGCCTTCAACACCTCTAGATCTGAAACTGAAGCTTTAAGGAAGAAAACGCAGCAGTCAATCAATTAAATTGAAGTCATAGTTTTACAATATATCATCTCTATCTTTTTTAGGGTTTCTCAAACATATTTATAACTTGAATTACATCATGGTTCTACCACTGAAAAGGGTCGACCCTTCCCAAAAGATCTACACTTATCTCGGACAATGAAAACAACCAATAACCAATCCAATGCAGAAAATAGATCAAGAGATTAGATTGGATTTGGATCCTCTGGAATCCATGTATTGTTGAAGATTGAGGCCAACGATCTTTGGGCAAATGAAGGCTACAAAATGCCACCAGGTAGCTCATAGTCAACATGGCAATGATTTGAGGCAGAACCATATATTATCTCAGGCAACAAATCCCCCAAATATCTCAATCAATCAATACATGCTCAGTGAGTGTCGGAACAGGTGTCGGATCGAACCACCAAAAAATAACTACATGGGAAACAAGATTTTGACAAATGATCAGCATTTAATCAAAAGTTAAAGTTTCAGCTATGAATTAAAATCCATCAAAATGATAAACAAAGTAATAAAAATGTCAAGAATTTACCTGTTTAAAACATCTTGGGATATTGTCCTTTAAAATACATATTTAAACACAAAATACAACAAAATAGAGTCAAATATGCTTGATCCCATATAGCTTCGAACTAGGAATAGGGTGGTAGACAAGCAAAAACAGGAGATCATCAGATCTATAGCCAAACCTTCTAAGGCTAAGAAAAATCTTTGTAGGTGGTCATCTATAGAAATTCCTTCTTCCAGATCGAATTTAGGTAATGACTTTTCAGGATTCTGATGCAAAGCATGCACTAGAGGAGCAAGATTAAGTGGTTTTTTAGCTCTCCAAGTTTGTGGTGGATTAGGCTGATTTGCATTCAGATTCAGAGGAACATTTCCAGCCATGATTCATGGAGGAGATCAAGGTGGGGATTGAAAAGAAGATTGAAAAGTTGAACAGTATGGAGATTCATGTCCCAATTGATGAAGAGGTTGGTCGATTTCTTGCAAGGATAAATTCACCAATTCTTCCAAGTTTCCTACTAAGACTGAATCTTTTGTGCACGTGGGTCTTTGTTTATAAGCTCTTCTTCTTGGTAATTGAGGGATTGTATGCAATCCCCCAAGATTTCTTGCATATGACCTTGTGTGTCTTCTGAAATGATCAACTAAATCAAAAGGAACTTGGTAAAGGTGCTCGGTAGTTTCAGGGCTTATTCTTTCTTCCAAAAAACTAGTTTCAAGGTTGTCACTGGTAGAATATTCTCGGTCAAACAAGTTTCCTTTTCCAGCCATGCACTAGTGGCCCTCCTTCTAGCACCAAAACTATTGATGCCTGGAAAAATCCCAGGTACCGACAGTAGGGATTCTCCCCAATAATCGTTCCCAATTAGATCGTTTACCGTTTGGTGTGGGGAATCCGTTCAGTTAGTAGCTCAGATACCGTAGATTTGAATGAAGGCTTAAATATATTTTACCGGTTATGGCCCGATCCACCGTTTATTTGTTTTTTTAAATATTTTATAAATGATATGCAAGTGCCTAAATTAAATGCAGATGACTAGGAAACAAATATTTCACAATGTGATGCATAGGTTCTTACCTCTTGTCTTATCTTCTTTTTTCCTGAATCACAGAAAGAAAATAACATCTATGCTAAACTAAATTATCCTATATAACCTATCCCCAGGGAGCAAGATTACTATTTAGATGAGTAATGTACTGTATTTTTTACACAAAGAATTTTACAGGTATATGATAAAATCGAAATACAAAAACACAGTAGAAAAAATTAACAGAGAGATAGCTCAGTGTTTGTTATAGCATTCATTACTCATTTGCTGCATAAGATTCATATTAAGGAAAGGAAATCATTCACAACATAGAAGTATTTCAGAAGTTAGAACATTCTGACAGATTTGCAGAGTAAGCTAAAACAGAAATAGTTCTATATCCAGCCATCTACATAGCATGCATTTTAAACTCCAATAGCTCCTTCTCTAGCAGATTTTTGGTCCTCTTTATTGTAACAAGAAATATGTCTTCTTACAACAAGTATTTTGCATATTAGAGATAGAAAAGTCCTTCTCTCATTTGTTTCTACCTATATTTATTCATTTCAAAATGACCTTTGGTCTCACTGCCCTTTGGGATTCCTTAACTTTCGGTTACATAAATTTTGTCTTTAGTGTATTCAAAAAGTAAATACGAAATATTACAAATATATCCATGTATGAATAGGACAAACCACTTAAGTGTTAAACTAGTAGCAACAAGGAAGGTCTTCTTGCATGCAGAAGACTTAAATTAGGAAACCAGTTGTATTTAATTTACTTTTCCTAAGTTTACTTTGGAAAATAAATTAAACTAGTCTAAATTAACTTTAGTGAACCACTAGTTAAAGTGAAAGTGAAATTAGGGTTTTTACTTTACCACTAGTTAAAGTGAAAGTAAAATTAGGGTTTTTGTGTTACCACTAGTTAAAGTGAAAGTGAAATTAGGGTTTTTGCGTTACCTAAAGTTATAAAAGAGAGATCAATTGGTGGAGATAACACACACACTTGTATTCCTATAGAGATAGGATACAAACAAGGAGAGAAAGTCAGACAGAGGATTTAGTCGAGAAGATGGAGGAGCGAGCAGCAGGATCATCGAGCTTTGTACAACTGGGTCGTACACTCACACAGGAGGGTGTTGAGGTTTAGCTGGGATTTTCCCAGTGATTCTTCTGGGTACTACATTCGCCAGGTTTGGGTGAATTTGCAGTGATTGTAAAAGTTCCATATTTTCTCATAATAAAATCTATATTTGACTGCTGCACCGGTTTTCCCATCTTGGGTTTTTTTGGGGTTTTCCATACCCAAAATAATAGTGTCAATATTGTGATGTGATGTTGTGAGTTATTTCTCAGTTTTATATTTCACTGCATACTGTAAAATATATTCATGTGTGGTTATCAGTTGATATTTTGCATGCATTGTTTAGCCATAGTTGAATATTAAAGGAAAATTTACATGGTAACAGAGCTCTGGTGAGCTAAAGTTGAGAGATTTGTAGCAACAGTGATAGATCGGGGGTACATCTATAAGAAGACACAAAACTAGACATCCAGATCTAGGGTTTGACAGGTACACTTCACTATGGCCGTGCAGTTGAGAGTTGAGGATAGACTCCACGGTGCTCACAACTTTCCTACATGGAAAGAAAGGATCACAAGGATCCTAGACATTAGTGATGCAGAGGAGCACATTGACTCCATGAAGGTTGCACCCACAGATTGACAAATTTATCAACTTGGAAGAAGATTGATTCCATAGCCATGCTTATTATCATGGATGGAGTGAAGGACCATATAGTCCCTCACCTTTCTGGTAAGAAGACCATAGTAGAGATGTGTACGAATTTAAAGAGTTTGTACCAAAGAAAGAACGAGAACCAAAAGATGGTGTTGCAAGAGAGGATGCATGGCTCCAAGATGGAAAAGGGAGAATCTTTGGTGCCTTATCTCATGAGGCTCACAGAGATCAGGGATGAGCTTGGAGCTGTTGGCTCTAAGAAAGTGGATGAGGAGCTAGTTCGGATAGCCCTCAATGGATTCTGTAAGCCATGGGACACCTTTGTCAAAGGTGTTGTGGCTAGGGAGAAACTCCCTGATTGGAAAAGAATATGGGATGAATTTGTGCAGGAGGAGACTCACATGGGTCAAGGATCAGGCTCATCTAGCATTGCCCCACAGATTGTGGATGAGGATGCTCTAGCCCTTACAATGAAGAGCAAGGGAAAGGAAAAGAGGAAGAAGGATGGTAAGAATAACGTTGACGTATAAAAGGTCAAGTGTTTTATCTACCACAAGTAGGGACACTTTGCCTCCTAGTTCACAGATAGGATGAAGAAGAGTAACACTTAGATGACTGGATATGCAGAGGTGGATGAGTTTAGCAGGAACTTCGATGAGGAGTTTTGCTTGATAGCTTGCATGGCAAGCACCACATGGAGTAGTTTATGGTACATTGATATTGGAGCATCTAGTCACCTTACTGGACAGAAGAGATTATTCAGAGACTTGCAAGAGGGTGGAACAGGGATCCACATTGAGATGGGTGATGATCCGCGGTATCAAGCGTAGGGAGTTGGCACTATTTCATTTGAGAGGGAGTCTAGAAAACCGCTCAGTTTTGCTGATGTGTTATATGTTCCAGGACTGACCAAGAACCTTATATCAGACTCCACTCTGGAGGACAAGGGATATCAGGTGAAGTTCCATGACCATAGAGCGTATATAAGGCCCAAGGGGTCAGATAGGAGCTTGGATTGGGTGATTGGCAGAAGGAGTGGGAAAGTGTATAGATTACACTTTGAGCTTGCAAAGGCTCTAGTCAGCAGTAGCAGCAACAGTCAGGGTGAGTTGTGGCATAGGAGGATGGCACACTTACACCATGGAGCACTGAAGCATTTGAGACAGGAATTCATTGGAGTTCCTCAGGTACAGGAGGAAAAGCATAACCACTGCAAGGGTTGTGCTTTGGGGAAAAACATTAGGAATCCTTTCCCATAGAGTGAGCACAAGTCTAAGGATCCCTTGGACTTTGTGCATTCAGATGTATGCATACCTATGAGTTTCCATTCATTTAGTGGTTACAGTTACTCTATAACCTTCATTGATGACTATTCCAAGAAAACCTGGATATATTTCCTGAAGGCCAAGTTAGAGGTCTTTGAGAGGTTCCGAGAGTTCAAGACTCTTATGGAGAACCAAACATGAAAGAAGATTTAGGTGTTGAGGATATACAATGGGGGTGAGTACACTTCCAATGAGTTCATGGAGTATTGTTTGGCTGAGGGGATCAAGAAGGAGCACATTGTGCCCCATACCCCACAGCAGAATGGAGTTGCAGAGCCAAAGAATAGGACTATGGTTGGAGCATCCAAGGCCATGCTATTTGATCAGGGATTACCACTATTCCTCTAGGTCGAGGCATACATGACTGCAGTATACATTTAGAATAGTTGTCCCCACATATCCTTGGGGAGGAAGACACCGGAGGAGGTCTTCATAGGCACTAGGCTAGATATGAGTCACATTCACATATTTAGCAGTGTCTTCTATGGTCATGTTCATGCTGAAAATAGGAATAAGTTGGACCCTTCTAGAGAGAAGGGGTTACTTGTTGGTTACAGCGATATTTCGAAGGCATATAGAGTTTACATTCCTGCTCGTAGGAGAATCATTGTGAGCAGGGATGTCCAAGCAAGTAGATCCTCCACATACATCTTTTAGACAGAGTGTACAACCAGAGAGGCTTAGTTACATGGCACTGATGATATAGTTGATTAACTCTAAACCTTCTAGCTTTGGGGAAGCTGCACAACATCATGTGTGGTAGGAGGCTATGGTTTAGGAGTATGACTCCATTATGAAAAACCAGGTATGGGAGGTTGTGACGAGGCCACAAGGGAAAAAGGTGGTGGGATCCAGATGGATCTACAAGGTGAAGCATGTAGTAGATGGAAGCGTGGAGAAGTATAAGGCATGCTTTGTGGCAAAGGGGTTTTCACAAAAGGAGGGTATTGATTATGAGGAAACCTTCATCCTTGTTTCCAGGTATTCTTCCATTCGGACCATTATCTCACTAGCAGGTAAGATGGGTTGGCATGTCCATCAGATGGACGTCAAGACTACCTTCCTCAACGGAATGATAGAGGAGGAGGTGTGTATTGAGCAACTAGAGGGGTTTGATGTGGAGAACATGGAGACACATGTATGCTCACTGCATCAATCTCTTTATGGGCTCAAGCAAGCACCTCGAGCATGATACTCGAGGATTGATAGCTATCTACGGGAGATGGGATTTCAGCAGAGTGAGGCTAACCACAACCTTTACTTCTTAATAGATGAGTTGCCTCTAATACTGGTCCTATATGTGGATGATCTCTTTTTAACAGGAGATGAGAGGCTCATTGGATATTGTAAGTCCAACCTTTCAGTAGAGTTTGAGATGAAATACCTTGGGTTGATGCATTACTTTTTTGGCTTGGAGGTTTGGAAAAGAGATGGATGCTTCTTCATCAGACAAGGGAAGTATGCAGTAGAGATCCTGAAGAGATTCAGGATGGAGGAATGCAATTCTTTGGACATACCTCTAGTTTCCAATTGGAGGAAGATTGATGCATCAGGGTTCGGTGTATTTTATCCTACCTTGTATCGTCAACTTATCAGATCGATTATGTATCTGGTCAACACTCGACTAGACATCAGCTTTGTAGTAAACTCTTTGATTCAATTCATGGTGGACCCTCGGAGACTGCATTGGATGGTTGCGAAGCACATACTTCACTACATCAGAGGTACATTGGAGTATGGATTGGTTTATGAGCACAAGGGGAGTGTATAGTTAGCAGGTTTCACATTGACTGGGTAGGATGTGTAGAGGACTGGAAGAGTACTTTAGGTTTTTTTTTAGCATTGGATCAGGGGTTGTCTCTTGGTTCAACAAAAAGCAGAATTCAGTTGCATTGAGCTTGACAGAGGCTGAGTACATGGTAGCCAGCATGGCTTCTTGTGAGGGTATGTGGCTGAGGAATTTGCTTGCAGGGTTGTTCAAGTGGGAGCTATAGGCTACAATAGTTAACTATGACAATCAGAGTGGCATCAGGCTATCTGAGAATTTAGTGTTCCATGACCGAAGCAAACACATAGACATCAGATACCACTTCTTGATAGATTGTGTTTAGAGAGGAACCATTCAGTTGCCGTACATATAGGCGGATGAGAAGGTGGCATACATTTTCACCAAGGCACTTTGTAGACATAGTTTTGTGAAGTTCAAGGATAAGGTGGGGTTGCTACCGAATCCCTTCCTCGTTGAGAGGGAGTGTTAAATTGGTAGCAACAAGGAAGGTCTTCCTGCATGCAGAAGACTTAAATTAGGAAACCAGTTGTATTTAATTTACTTTTCCTAAGTTTACTTTGGAAAATAAATTAAATTGATCTAAATTAACATTAGTGAACCACTAGTTAAAGTGAAAGTGAAATTAGGGTTTTTACTTTACCACTAGTTAAAATGAAAGTGAAATTAGGGTTTTTGCTTTACCTAAAGTTATAAAAGAGAGATCAATTGGTGGAGAGAACACACACACTAGTATTCCGACAGAGACAGGATACAGACAAGGAGAGAAAATCAGACAAAGGATCTAGCCGACAAGACGCCGGAGCGAGCAGCAGGATCATCAAGCTTAGTACAGCTGGGTTGTACACTCATAGAGAAGGGTGTTGAGGTTTAGCTGGGATTTTCCTAGTGATTTTGCTGGGTTCTGCATTTTCCATGTTTGGGTGAATTTGCAGTGATTGTAAAAGTTCCATATTTTCTCATAATAAAATCTATATCTGACTGCTGCACTGGTTTTCCCATCTTGGGTTTTTTTAGGGATTTCCATACCCAAAATAATAGTATCAATATTGTGATGTGATGTTGTGAGTTATTTCTTAGTTTTATATTCCAGTCCATACTATAAAATATAATCATTTGTGGTTATCAATTGATATTTTGCATGCATTGTTTAGCCCTAGTTGAATATAAAAGGAAAATTTACATTAAGTGGACCCAGACAAACTATTTATGAATTGCTTCCATGTTGAAGCATCTGAGGAAATTGTATCGAACTTTGTGGGCTCTAAAAATATGACCGTGACCTCATGCTTGGACAATTGGCCTTTTATGTCTGCTACTCTTGCAGGGGTCAGTCTCAGCAAATCTTCTAGTAGACAGTTACTAACTACTGGTTGGGCCACTAAACTCTTTATCACCTGTGCATCTAAACCTTTAACCAACTGAATGTTTAACTCATCTTCTTGTAGCTTATCCTTTAGCTAGTTTAAGTGTTCTTCATGTGCTAGAAATTCCTGTATCCTTTGTGCTGAAGGAGTCAAACATTTATTGTGAATTATAAGAATCTTCCTGAAAAATTCTACACATTTTTTCATTGTCTTTTCCACTGCTTCCATCAACCTCTCAGCATCTCTACTACTGGAATTTACAATATCATATTCGATCTGCAACTTTTCAAACCTTTTACAGGTGTGTTTTTTGGGCGCTCTGTATTTGTTTCTAACCATGTCAACTATCTTTGTAGGGTCTCCACAATTTTCTGTGTTTTGTCCTTGAATGTAGTAGCCACTGTTGATATCTCCTGTAGTCTATCTTCAACTTGCTTGATCCAAAAAACTTCTTCCATCAGCTTGACGTGTACTAGATATATTTTTCTTCTAAGTAAGAGAGTATGCTCTCTTAAAGGTGCTATGTCTATTTTCCTTTCATTGGTTTCCTTCAAAAGTACTTCCAAGGAACTGTTCTGCACTTCAAGCTCTGTGATTCGAAATCTGTGCTCCTCTACTTGTTGATCAATTGTTGATTTCTGAACTTCCATTTCTGCTACCTTGCTCTCTAACTTCTGTTTTTCCCTATCAAGCGTCATGTTTGATTGTTTCAAATTATCCCTTTCCTCCCCTAGGATTTGGTAATCCTTCTGAAGCTTTTCACAGTCTGAAAGAGTAGCTTCATATTTTTTTTTAGACTCTCGGCCTACTCTTTCCTCCTTTCTTAAAACCTCTTTAATTTCTTCCATTTTACCCTTATACTAATCAATGGTTTCAGTAAGCCTGCTAATATTATGAGCATTTGCAGTTACAACACTCATGGAGGCCATTTGCTTGGGATCTTCTTCTACATTTTTTACAATCGTTTTCTCGGTCACTATAGTGATTTCGGTTTGAGTTCCCATCTTTAAAGTGTTCTAATTTTTCCACACAATGGCTTTCCTTTTGGGATCAACATTAGAGGAAATTTAGACTCAAAATGGGCCTTCTAAAATGAATTAATAAAATAATAGTTAAAATAATAAAATAATATTTATTAATTTTGGAGGAAGAAAAGAAAAAAACTACTTTTTTGTTTGTATTTTTGACATATCTCCTCGTGTTTTTACTCAAATTTCGATTGAGAGAGCTCGTTCGATGCGGAATTAAATACAACATCCAACGAGTACCCACTCGGCATACTTTTGACGGACCCCGCTACCCCAAAAGCAAGAAATACCTGGAAAAATGGAATGATGATGTCATCATTCCATTTTTCCAGGTATTTCTTGCTTTTGGGGTAGCGGGGTCTATCAAAAGTATGCCGAGTGGGTACTTGTTGGATACATCATCATTCCATTTTTTCAGGTATTTCTTGCTTTTGGGGTAGCGGGGTCCGTCAAAAGTATGCCGAGTGGGTACTCGTTGGATGTGGAATTTAATTCTGCATCGAACGAGCTCTCTCAATTGAAATTTGAGTAAAAACACAGGGAGATATGTCAAAAATACAAACAAAAAAAGTAGTTTTTTTATGATACCTATCCCCAAATTTATATCAAAAAGGTGTTTAAGACCTATACGGTATTTCAAATTTAAATCAATTTCATTGGCTAACACATGATGACATGGAATTTGAATAAAAGTTAAAAGGCCCATTTTGAGTTGAAATTTCCTCTAATGAAATATACCTCCTTCAAGCATGCAACTTCATGTTGTTTAGACGGGGTAAATGGAACCAATCCCAATTCATCCATGGGGAGATGCCCTCCGGTAAGTATATTGCTGGAAGTGGAAGGGAGGTTCTGCAGATTGTCCCGAGTAGGACTCTGTCCTAATTTTCACCATCCAGTCCTCTTGATATTTCTTTCTTTGCTCTTCTATGGATTTTTCTTGATCTTGCATCTCGTGCTTTGGATTTTGAGTTTCCTGAGCTATTGCTTTTTCTAACTCTGTAATCTTCTATAGGATAGCCTCTTCTTTCTTTCTCTTTTCCGGCAGCTTCTTCTTCTTCTTTCTCTCTCTAGGATTCTTCAACTAGAAGCTTTCTTGCCCCCTCTGTCAGTCTTCGTGCAGTCTCTTCTTTTTTTTCTTCCAGCTTCTTCTTCTTGACCCTTTGATTCTGGGAGACTGTTACTACTGCCTTTCACTATAGCTATTGTGGTTTTATTTTTTAACCGCTTTTTTAAAGTTGTCATGTTATAGATATTATTGTATACTTATTCCTCCTTGTCCACATGGTTAGTGTATTCAAAATTTATCTTAAGGAGTGCTCGATGGGATGCAACTTTACCCTGTGAGTCATTCCTGTGGAAGCTCTCTTCTCTGAAGTGAAATTTTTCCAGTTCCTTAACAAACTCTAGGGAACTCTTGACTTTAGAAAAATTGTAACACCCCACATAAAAAGGTAGCAGTAGGAACACATCCTTTTTCAAGTCAAACAAGTGACTTCCAATTCCATCTAAGAAAAGTTTTCTTTCAGCTTCCTTATGGACTATGTAACCTGTAGCACATCTTGGCATCAATGAGGGTGCTTTAGTCCCCCCATACATCCTAAGGTATGTGCCTTCTTCAGAGAAGAAGTAATCCCCATAATATTTGATAGACTCCAAATCTCCCTCCGATAGGCACTTGCATTCTTCTAAGAAAATTTGTCGGTATAGAGGCATCAGGAACTCTTCACAGATTAACTTGTAGTAATTGTGGTACTTATGTCCCCACAATATCTAATAAGCTGCATAAATAGGGGTTTTCTCTCCCTTCCATGTGTAGTTGAGATTTTTAAACAGGTGAAAGCTAAGTATGCAATCAATCAAAAAGGATCGAATGTGGAATTCATATTTCCTTTGGTGTAAACCTTCTTGGGTTACAGTAATGGAAGTAGATAGGCTATTGGCTACTATATCATCCCAGTTGAAAATTGTTCCTTTCATGGCCAGATGATAAATTAGTGGGATCCATCCAAACTTGTAAGTTCTACTGTCAGCCCTGCCAAAAATTCTATTCAACATCAGCACTACTAGTCTGTATGGTGTACGTAAATGAGCAGTTTCATATTCCCCATATTGCTTGTGCCTGAAAGTCTTGCCTTCAGCTACCATCATCTTTTTTGTAGATATATAATCAAACTTTAAATTTTTAACCCATTTAGTTATCATGCTAATTTCGGATAACCGTAGGCTGTATGCTTTTGCAATAAATCCAGGTGTGAAGTATGCAAATCCTTTGTCCTCCACATTGTTCATTATCTTCCCTGTTGAATCCACTCTGGGAATAATCCATCCGATGACCTCTGCGCAAGGAAACATCTCTGGTCTAGTAGATACCTTGGTGATCCCAGACCTTAGTATGTTGTCAAATAGGGCTAGATCTTCTTCCAGCCCTTCCTTTGAAAACCTATTTTCTACAATAATATGGTAGATTTGACCCCAATTGAATTCAGGTTCTTCTCCGGTGACTGAATTTGTATCTTCATAGATCAATTCCACCCTTGGTGTTGTTGGCAGGGGTATTGGGTAAGTGATTTGCGCAGCACTGCGGAGGTTGTGCAAGCTCACACGCCACTGTGAAGGACCACAATGCCACTGTGAAGGACCACAATAGTGTGATAGGCGGAAGAATAAACATTTTTGGAATTATTTATGCAATTTTGTACCAATTGACCACATTTTGTGGATATAGGTCACTAGTTGTTAGAAGATAGTTAGAAGTGGACCTTGGATGTAAAGGAACAAGCCTATATATAGAGTTAGATTTGCAATAGTAAAAAACAACTTTGGAGATAACTTATATTTTGGGTATTGAGATCTTTTAGCATCTACATCTATCATGAGCGGTTTTTTGGCTCTATTTGTGTCGACCAATTTTCAGTCTCCTGCCGTGGAAGTACTGTATGATGTGAATCTATTGTGCAGAAGTAATAGGACATGATGGATGTTGCCCTGAAGTGATCTTGTTTCTTATTTCTTTCCTATCTTTATGCTCTGCAATGACAATGATGGATGTTTACTGTATCAGTTATATGAATGAATGAATGAAGCAATGCGATTTGTTAGCGATCTGCTAGTTATTCCGACAGATTTATGATGAACGATGTGATTCTGATAAAACTGTCTCTGGAGTATCTATTGATTATGAAGTTCAGTCATTGATGTCATGCCCTCCCTTCTTACTACCGGAAACTTGGTTCCGACAGCTCTCCCTCGAAATTCGGGTGAGGCTTCATCCGCTATGTAGGTGTTGTCGAGCAGGGTCAAACCTGTCTGGGCCGCTGCTCAGGGATATCGCGTTGGTTGGGCGTCGAGAGAGTAGGAACCCCTATCGACGAGGCTTTGTTGGTGGGTCACACCAACAAATGGTTATGATTTCGGGACCTCGTTGCAATTGAAGGGAGGATATGTTGTGGCATCCAACAAAACCAGAAATCGAATATTGGTTTGACCTAAAGCTACGAGAGTTTGCTGAAACAGAGAATCAAAATCTGAAGTTGTCAACAACCAGGTGGCTGAATAGATATATCTACGACGGTCCCTAAGAATGGTTCTTTTGTGAATTTCTGGTTATACTATACGAATGGCTAGCGTAGTTCACTTATAAGAAGAATAACCATCAAGGAGGACAGCCAACATCCTGGACTCCTGGACTAATCCAGGAGCTACAAGAAACTGATAACAAAGCATCATGAGCTATCAAAGTATGGCTGGATAGTATTTTGGAAGGATACATCACTAATTTTGCAGTCGATACTAATAAGGCATACAGTGAAGCAGAAAGAGAGTTTTTCAATGGGCCACGAGGTAGGTTCTTGCTGTCTCTGCAATTATCTATTAAGATGCTTATCTGTAAGAAGGGTATTCTAAAAATGCACCTCAAATAGTGGAACTTTGGTGTGTGGAGGTCGTTCACACTATGACGAAAGGGGGGAGGAAAATAGCAAGATAAGGGGTATATGGGTATGAGTTCTAAGGAAATTGTGAGGGTTGTCAAGGAAACAACTGGTTGTATGAGGGGAGGAGCAAGGTCTCGATAAGAGAAGAGGCAGAGGACAGGGGAAGGTCCTACTGTGATAGAGATGCAATACCACGAAGAACAACCACATGGGACGAAGTGACCCTACAATGACGATGAGGATGACCAAACCCAGGCTACGCCTAGGATAGTGGGGAGCTCGAACCCCAATAGTAATGTGTCCACACCTTCGCGCACTAATCTACCAACAGGTAGAAAAGTGCATTCTACGTCACTTTGTCTAGCGTGCCAGTAGCAGTCTAGCACTAGAATACCATTCATAGGAAGAAGGGCCAAAATGGTAGGCGAAGAGATGAAGTTACCATTATTCCACAGAAACGGGACTGATGACCTGGAGCAGTACTAGTTCTTATGTGAAGCAGTTTGGACTTCCAGATAGAGTGTGTATGATGATATTAAGAGAAGCCAATTGGAAACCACCCTTAGGGGTCGTGCACTTGAATGGTACATGAGATTCATGTAGGTTCCTCAGGGGACAATGGTGAAAACACTGAATGAGATCCAGGAAGGACTATTCGAGGAATTTAAGAAACCCAAATCTAAGGCCCAATATATTAAAAAACTCAAGGAGATCAAGTAGCTTCCTAATGCAACTATTTGGTATTTTGATCAATGGTTTAAGATGTTGATGGCTCGAGTTAGCTTCAAAATGAGCGATGTTCAGCATAAGGAGTGGTTCATTGCTGCATTGGTTCCACACATCAGGAAGTCGTTAATGAAGCAAAAGATCGCAATGCAAAATGAGGCTCTAAAGATGGCGATGAAGTTAGAAGATTCACCTATTGGGAAGACTGCAGTTGGCATAAACCAGATTCAGGCACAACTAGCAATTTGACACTCCAGCTGCATGATATTAAGAAGGAAAAAGAGGAGCATGATGACCTCTGGTGGATGCGGTGTCGTACAGATGGAAACACCAAGGACACCTATCTGACTTTCTGAAATTATTTGCTCTTAGGAGTGTTGAACCATTTGAGTTACGTTGGTGTGCCATGGTGTTGCATATGTTAGGTATACGGGCATCGACACAAAAACGGTAGCTACATGCAAAATATGGTTACAAAGGCAGAAAGTTTGTATTGCTCCTTTTGTCGCTCAGAAGGGAACGAGGATAAAGGTTGTCGAGCTTACGACCTGCTTCAAGAGAGAACATATGATTCATATTTTGTGAAGGCCGAGGATCCCTGCACAATCTAGCAGTCACAACTGCAGATGGTACAACCGACAGTACAGTATATACACCACCTCTGCAAATGCAGTTTATTCTACTGCATTCACAACCACAGCCGCAGTTCGTAGCACAACCATAATTTGCACCATGAGCACAGTATAATCAATGCAGTTTATTCTCTCCTGCCTTTATGCTCTGCAACGACAATAATGGATGTTTACTCTATTAGTTATATGAATGAATGAATGAAGTAATGCGATCTATTAGCGATCTACTAGTTATTCCAATAGATCTATGATGAACGATGTGACTCTGATGAAACTATATTTGGAGTATCTATTGATTATGAAGTTCAATCATTGATGTCATGCCCTCCCTTCTTACTACCAAAAAATTTGTTCTGATAGCTCTCCCTCGACATTCAGGTGAGGCTTCATCCGCTCTGCGGGTGTTGTCAAGTGGGGTCAAACCTATCTGGGCCGGTACTTAGGGAGATCGTGCTGGTTGGGCGTCGATAGAGTAGGAACCCCTATCGACGAGGCTTTGTTCGTGGGTCACGCCAACAAATGTTTATGTTTTTGGGACCTCGTTGCAATTGAAGGGAGGATATGTTGTGGCATCCAACAAAACCGGAGATTAAATATTGGTTTGACCTAAAGCTACGAGAGTTCGCTGAAACAGAGAATCAAAATCTGAAGTTGTCGACAACCAGGTGGCTGAACAGATATATCTACGATGGTCCCTACAAATGGTTATTTTGTGAATTTTTGGTTATACTGTATGAATGGCTAGCGCAGTTCGCTTATAAGAAGAATAACCATTAAGGAGGAGAGCCAACATCCTGGACCCCTGGACTAATCCAGGAGCTACAAGAAACCGATAACAAAGCATCATGAGCTGTCAAAGTATGGCTGGATAGTATTTTGGAAGGATACATCACTAAGTTTCCAATCAATACCAATAAGGCATACAGTGAAGCAGAAAGAGAGTTCTTCAATGGGCCATGAGGTAGGTTCTTGTTGTCTCTGTAATTATCTATTAAGATGCTTATCTGCAAGAAGGGTATTCTAAAAATGTACCTCGAATAATGGAACTCTGGTGTGCAGAGGTCATGCACACTATGACGAAAGGGGGGAGAAAAATGACAAGATAAGGGGTAGATGGGTATGAGTTCTAAGGAAATTGTGAGGGTCGACAAGGAAACAACTGGTTGTACGAGGGGAGGAGCAAGGTTTCGACAAGAGAAGAGGCAGAGGATAGGGGAAGGTCCTGCTATGATCAAGACACAAGACCACGAAGAACAACCACACAGGACGAAGCGACCCTACAGTGATGACGAGGATGACCAAACCCAGGCTACGCCCAGGATAGCGGGAAGCTTGAACCCCAGTAGTAACGTCTCCACACCTTCATGCACTAATCTACCAACAAGTAGAAAATCACATTCTACATCACTTTGTCCGGCGTTCTAGGAGCAGTCTAGCAGTAGAATACCATTCGTAGGAAGAAGGCCCATAATGGCAGGCAATGAGATGAAGTTACCAATATTCCACAGAAATGGGACTAATGACCCAAAGCAGTACTAGTTCTTATGTGAAGCAATTTGGACTTCCAGATAGAGTGTGTACGATGATATTAAGAGAAGCCAATTGACGACCACCCTCAGGGGTTGTGCGCTTGACTGGTACATGAGATTCATGCAGGTTCCTCAGGCGACAACGGTGAAAACACTGAATGAGATCCGGGAAGGACTATTCGAGGAATTTAAGAAACCCAAATCTAAGGCCCAATATATTACAAAAATCAAGAAGATCAAGTAGTTTCCTAATGAAACTATTTGGGATTTTGATCAACGGTTTAGGACGTTGATGGCTTGAGTCAGCTTCAAAATGAGCGATGTTCAGCATAAGGATTGGTTCATTGCTACATTGGTTTTTTCACATCAGGAAGCTATTAATGAAGCAAAAGATCGCAACGCAAAATGAGGCTCTAGAGATAGCGATGAAGTTAGAAGTTTCACCTATTGGGGAGACTGCAATTGGCATGAACCAGATTTAGGCGTAGCTAGCAATTTGACACTCCAACTACATGATATTAAGAAGGAAAAATAAGAGCATGATGACTTTTGGTGCACACAGTGTCGTACAGATGGAAACACTAAGGACACCTGTCCGACTTTCTGAAATTATTTTCTCTTAGGAGCGCTGAACCATTTGAGTTGTGTTGGTGTGCCATGGTGTCGCATATGTTAGGTATATAGGCATCGACACAAAAACTGTAGCTACATGCTGAATATGGTTACGAAGGAAGAAAGTTTGTATTGCTCCTTTTGTCACTTAGTAGGGCATGAGGATAAAGGTTGTCGAGCTTACAACCTGCTTCAAGAGAGAACATATGATTCATATTTTTTGAAGGGCAAGGATCCCTGCATGATCTAGCAGTCACAATTGCAGATGGTACAACCGATAGTACAATATACACCACCTCCGCAAATCCAGTTTATTCTGTCGCATTCACAACCATAGCTGCAGTTCGTAGCACAACCACAATTTGCACCATGACCATAGTATAATCAAGTGCCGATTGTTTAGCCTCAACCGCAATATGTTCAAGCAGTGCACTATGTTCAGCAGCAACCAAATCCCCTGCAGCAGCTATCCCAACCACAATATCAGCAAGACGAAGGATTTCGAGGAGGATTTAGGGGACGAGGAGGAGGATGAGGTCTAGAATCCATCCAGTGTTACACCTGTGGGGTATTTTCCCACTATCAGAGGGAGTGTCCCCATGCGCAGTGTACATACTATGAATCAAGTAAGCATAATGTCAAAAATTTCCCTCGGTTTATTACGAAGTGGAAGGACGAAAACATCCCTCAGTTGCAGAACCAGTTCCAAAACCAAACCCAAGTGCAGAACTAGCAGTCGTTGCAGAATCAGCCTTAGATCCCACTGCAGACTCAGAATCAGCCAATGAACCTTCCACCGATTCAGAATCCACCCTTGAACCAAGCTCAAAACCTAAATCAAGGACCCACAATCATGACAATTCTAGTAGAACCCAAAACCCAAGATGTCAACGTTGTTGTTGTCACTTATGCAGGTGTGACAACTGGAGAAGATGGACCCCGTCAACAAGTTTGGTTTGCAGGGAAGAAAAAGGCAGCATTTGATATTGTGACAAAGAAGGAGATGTTCTTTCAAGCTAAGCATGCAATTGGGAGAAATCCTGGTAAGTTTCTTGTTGTTGAAATTCCATATGCTTTTGATCCTTCTGTAGAGGCAGGACCATCGCGACAGCATGGTACCTTGCAACATTTCTTTGAGAGATGTATGTTGTTAGTTGGAGATCCCAAGTCTCTCGATGATATTGAGAAGTTGTTGTGCCAACGGAATCAAACGCTGAAGGATTCTGCAGTAAATTCCCTCCAGAAGAGAAAGACAGGTAAAGAGATGAGAATGAACATCCAGATAGGGGACTACGAAGTCGATTCAGTTATTATGGATCTAGGGTCAGATGTGAATATTTTGACCAAGTAGACTTGGAAGTTGATAGGAAATCCAACATTGGAGTGGTCCCCTGTGCAACTGCGACTAGCAAATCAGGCGAAGCTTCAACCTATTAGCCGTGTCTTGAACCTGGTCATCGATGTCAAAGGTATGAAGAAATATGTTGATTTCGATGTCATTGAAGTAGTTGATAGTGGATCCTCTTATCCTGTGCTATTGGGGATTGGATGGGCCAATGATAGCATGGAAGTTATCAATTTCAAGAAGCAGGTTATGACATTCAAAAACCAAGATATCAGATTCATTGCTCCCATGGACCCTCAGGAAGGACGTCGGTATATTGAACCTATCAAGGATGAGGTTGGTAGAGGTTGGGATCATGCCTACAATATCTCTAAGGACTACATCCACCATACTGTCGATGGTGAACTCGAATGGTGTAGCACTAGCTCTACTCCCAGTGATTATGATGATGCTTTAGAAAATTGGCAAAATTGACTTCATGAGGTGTCTTTTAGAAAGTGTGGACTGATCACACAATCTCTACGTCATGTTACGACTGAGATCATCGAGCTATCGATCTACAAGGTGCTACTAGAGTTGTCTAAATTCCTCCAAGAATTTGAAGAGAAATTGTTTGAACCACAGAGGCTGTTGGCACTGGAGGAAGCATTGAAGGCTACCCCAGCACGCTGGTGGGAAGCTCACAAACAAGAAATCCATGAATGGGCACAGTGTTGACGATTGATGATGGTGCACTTCAGTGATTCAAAGACCTATCCCACTGGGAGATATGATGGGTGGAATAACCCCACCATTCATTTAATGGAATGTCAGGCTTTGTGGGAATCGCAACCCAAGGATGAGTGGGTCCATGCTTTTGTTCATACTTTGGATGAAATGCCTAGATCCTGGT
This sequence comes from Pseudotsuga menziesii, assembly GCA_001517045.1. Classification (NCBI taxonomy): domain Eukaryota; kingdom Viridiplantae; phylum Streptophyta; class Pinopsida; order Pinales; family Pinaceae; genus Pseudotsuga; species Pseudotsuga menziesii. The sequence continues at coordinate 241,113 of LPNX010397162.1, read as the reverse complement.
ATCTAGCGCCAGAGCTGCGCAGAACCATAACTACCTGGGAGGAGCTGTCGATTTTCTTTGTGTAGACTTTTAATTTCTAGGATGCTAACCCTAAGGTCCACAGTGCACTCCAACTCATCCGCGATGTAGTATTGAAGGTTGTGCAACCCGCATACCCTGTAGATCCACATGTGCAGTGCCATATGATATCCCAGATGGAGTGCTACAATTTATCTGGTGAACCTGAAGATGATGATGACATGAGGAATGTCAATATTATGGAATTAGAAGGCAGTCTCAATGTGGCAGCACTAGACATACCAACCGACCCCATGAGTCAGGCCCTAAAGATCCGAAAAGTTAACATTGGAACAGAAGAAAACCTGAAGTTTTCTAATATTGGGGACTATTGGGATGATAAGATAATGGCATAGATCACATATCTGCTACATGAGTTCCTAGATCTATTTTCGACATAGTTCTTAGAAATGAAAGGGATATTTGGGGATCTAGGGGAGATGAAAATACCATTCAAACTGGACGCGAAACTTGTGCGACAGAGGCCATATAAACTGAACCCGCAATACAAAGAACATGTCAATGTTGAGCTTGACCGGATGTTAGACACTGGAATCATTGAGCCCGTTGAAGAGTCGGAATGGATAATCCCTATGGTGGTTCAAGACAAAAATGCTGGAGAAGTTCACATTTGTGTCGACCTGAGGAAGCTTAATGATGCATGCCTGCATGATCCATTTCCAACTCCCTTTACAGATGAGGTCCTTGAAGGGGTAGGCGGTCAGGAGATGTACTCATTCACGGATGTCTTTTCAGGGTATCACCAGATTCGAATCGCAAACAAAGATTGACATAAGACCACATTCATGACTGAATGGGGTTGTTTTCAATATACAGTCATGCCTTTTGGATTGAAGAATGCACCAGGAATATTTTCTTGGGTAGTTGTCACTATGTTCAAATATTTCATTCAGAAGTTCCTGCAGGTATACATGGATGATTGGACAGTCTATGGTTTGGTTAGGGATCATTTATCAAACCTGCAATTGATGCTGGAAAGGTTTCGACAGCATCAAATTGCATTGAATTCAAAGAAGTGCAGGTTTTGTGCACCATTTGGAATACTGTTAGGACACATCATTTGCAAGCAAGGGATGTTGGTCGACTCTGGAAACATTGCACTTATCCTTAGTCTACCACCACCGACTAATGTGAAGATTTTTTGAGCGATGCTAGGACACACAGGGTACTATTGCAATTTCATCAAAGGATACGCCATGATTACGGGCCCTATGGAGAAGCTGCTAAAGAAGGATGTTGCATTTGAGTGCAATCACGAGTGTCAGGGGAGTTTCGACACACTGAAGGCCAAGATGGTGTCGGTTCCTATCCTGGTATTCCACAATTGGAATAAGGAGTTCCACGTCCATGTCAATGCCTCTTCTATTGCATTAGGGGTAGTACTTGCGTAGCCAGGTGAGGGTGACCTGGATCATCCACTCGCATTTGCAAGTAGGAAGCTGTCTTTTGTAGAAAGAAATTATACAACCATCGAGAGAGAGGGCTTGGCCATGGTTTATGCACTACAAATGTTTAGGCACTATCTATTGGCTAGTCGCTTCAAAATTTTCATGGAACATTCTACTTTGCAATACCTAGTCAATAAGCCCGTGTTGGGGGGAAAGATCAGTTGATGGCTGCTACTTTTCAAGAATTTGACTTTGAGATAGTTGTGAAGCTAGGACGATTGAATGTTGTCCCTGATCACCTGTCTCGGATTTGAGATAGGAGAAGAGCCTACCAATGTTGATAATGGATTGATCGATGCACAACTATTCTGGGTAGAGATCACAGATGACCATTATGCTCCAATAATTTAGTTCTTGGCAACTAGACTTTCTCCAGAGGACCTTTCGACCAATCAGAAGACACAGTTTGTAGTGAAAGTTTCGAATTTCCAGCTAATTGCGGGGCAACTATACAAACTTGGAACAGATCAAATCTTGCGACAATGCATCTTACCACATGAGCAAGGACCTATTCTAGCAGAATCACATGCAGGAATTGCGGGAGGCCACTATGGAGGCAAGGATACTACTTGTAAGGTGTTGCGTCCTGGTTTATGGTGGCCTACCTTACATAATGATGAGGCAGATTATGCACGAAGCTGCGATGTTTGTTAGCGCATTGAAAAACCATCACAATGGGATGAGATGTCACTTGTGCCATAGGTAACTCTACAACCTTTCGATAAATGGGCCGTGGACTTTGTGGGTCCAATTAATCCACCAAGAAAGAGGACTAGTGCATGGTAAATCATTACAGCAACTGATTATCTGACAAGGTGGGCGGAGGCTGCACCAGTCATGGATTGCACTGCTGCGACAGCAGCCAAGTTCATATTCGATAATATTGTGACAAGGTTTAGATGTCCTAGGATATTGATGAGTGACCAGGGAAGTCACTTTATCAATCGAACCGTGAGAGCACTAACCAAGGAGTTGCAGGTGCAGCATCAAAAAATAACACCCTACCATCTGCAGGCAAATGGAACTATCGAGACCTTCAACAAAATATTGGAAACCGTGCTTACAAAGGTATGGAATACTAATCACGATGATTGGGATTTGAAAATTCTAGCAGTACTATGGGCATATCGCACCACTTGTAAAAGGTTGACGGGACAGACATCGTTCAAATTGGTATATGGAAAAGAGGCAGTCATGCCTATGGAATACATTATTCCCAGTTTGCAGATTGTTGCTGTGACAAGAATAGATGAGGTAGAAGCATTAGAGGAGCGCATCGCACAGTTGGTCTAGATAGAAGAGGACCGCTTTGTTGCAGGCTTCCACCAGCATGTTGAGAAGGATCAACAGAAGGCATGGCATGATTGCCACATTAAGAACAAGTAGTTTACATAGGGAGATTTGGTGTTGTTATACGAAAGTAAGTTCATGAAGCATCCAGGTAAGTTACATATGCACTGGTTAGGTCCATCTCTTGTTCATTCCATTACTTCTGGGGATGCAGTTCAATTACAGCAATTAGATGGTGCAGTGCTGCTAAAACTTGCGAATGTAAGCTGCTTGAAGCCCTATAGAACGGGGCCTGATCCACGCAATTCTTGAGGCACTTCGCAAGTTTTAAAAAAAATAACTTAGGTATATTGCAGTGAGGCGAGCACAGCGGAAGAAGTTGTGCAAGGCTAGCACTCAGTAATGTTGCGAGGAAGACCATCGGCGACAGTCACAAGACTATAAGGTGGTCAAATCAATAATAAATATAGACACTTAATATAGTTAGTTGGCAGCGCTTGATGAAGCAACGTGCATTTATGACTGATCCGAATGTTAGTAAGATGGGATTGCCGACGGATTTGGGGTTATTAGTGCCAGATTTGGTCAAGATGGACACGTTAAGTTTGGCAATGATGCGTTCGTTTGGGCAATTGGTTATAAGCATGTGTGGGATGAGGGTGCAAGGTATTGTTCAGTTGATTTGAGTGAAGTGTTGAGCTCAGTGCACGAGTAGAATTGAGTGTGATAGGCAAGGAGTGAAATTTCATTTGCATTGTGAGGATTGTAGAGTGCGGCATGCTCCGCACTCCCGACATAGTTAAGATTTTGAGCGAACAGGAATCCTTTGTCCAACCCACACTTATTAAAGAGGAATTCATGAGCATGCCAATCGGGTCCTCTTCAATCCCTTAAGGGAAGTGGAAGGCCTAGAAGCCTAGTTCCACACCGTCGCAAAAGAGATACACATGCACAGCTGCTAGGGAGCAAGGGGAATACACAACACAGACCGGACCATCAAAATCGGGAGCTATCGAGTCTGCGGCACCCAGGGGCATCTCTATCAATGATATCCTAGATATGTTGCTTCAATGCGACCAGGGGCAAAGCCAAGAAGCTCACCAATAATCATAGGTATCCACCGAAGTTGTTGTCGCTACCAGAAGGGCTGACTTGCCCGGTAGAAAGCATACCCGCCTTGGTCAAGATGAAGTATGAAGACCATGATTTGCTGCTACTAAAGGACATAGCAGATGAGCCTTACCAGTCGCTTCCTATGGTACCTGGTGCACCTATTCTATGGATTCCTCACCCATGGGCGCAGGGCTTGCACATGTCTAGGTTGTTGGGGCTCATTAACATGCCTCATTTTGGAAGATTGACCGAAGCAAATGCATGCATCAAACAGCTGGTGTCATGCTTTCTTGGTGGGATGCTTTGGTTGGACAACCCTATTCCGGTCATGGTTGACCTAGTTGTCGACATTATGGGGATACCAAATGCCGATGAAGATTCGTCTTAGTATTTCAGAGGGTGGGATAATGACAAAAATAATGCCAAGCAGTTGAAGGAGATATTTGGATTACAGCATGATCGTCGTGCCTATATCATCAATAGTATTTCTAAGCGATCAGTGCATATTGGGGCACGTATTTTGGCCAGCAAGATCGTTAGGAAGAATCGGCCTGTCCAATGCAATTCGAGTGTGGTTGTGTGTGTGCAAAAATGCGTTGAAGGGGTGCAAATGAACTGGTCCATGTTTCTATTAAACCAGTTATTAGAAGATGTTGTTTCCACTCAGGCCAAGGAACTCAATTTTTCCTACAATTGGTTGTTAATTTTCATTTCCTTAGTCGCATGGATGGATTTGGAGGACTACCAGTCGATGTCAGTCGCTGTGGAAAAGGTGTGCAAAGGTGCACGGTATCAGAACTTATGGTGGGTCATGGAACCCAGTCAACATCAAGACTATGCGGTCCATTTTTGGGTCTATTGGGAAGCACTATATGTCATAGCCATGAAGGTTTCCCACTTATCCAAGACACCACATCCAAATATTAGAGGATCATTCGGTTTGTTATCAGGTCTCATTCCATTTATATCCAGGTGCGAAGGTATCCCAGCAAACAATGGCTACCGATGTCCTACAAAATCACAAATGCATAATTGGAGGTCGTTGTTTAAGATTGAACAGCTGACTGGTGCGAACTTGTGAGCGTAGAGGAGATCTCTACAGGGCCACCAGCAGATGGCCCTGATGAGCCAGTCCAATAAGGGAAATATATCCATGACTCTAATGGAGAGTCATTGACGGAATTTGATCAAGAATCCCGACACATGTTGGAGGAGTTACGCACTAAAATACACATGAAATTCGATGTAGGAAACAGCTCCCACTCGGTGATGGAGAACCAACTGCAACGACTCATCAAGGCTACCACTAATGCATCTGATGCTGCAGCGCAAGCTATGCATGTGTCTATTCAAGAAGGGTTCGTCGTGGTAAGAATTAATCTAGAGTCTATTTTTGCTGTTGTTTCAAAAGTGACACCAAAGAAGGCTGTGATGCAGGATTTCTAGATGATTAGCATCGAGCCGCGAGCTAGGAACATTCAAGTTCCCTCGACTACAATCAATGTGGGAAGTACAAAAGTGAACTCATTGCTACATCCATTTCCGAGCATTGTTGTCAATCTCAACAAGTTACCTACCCAAGTTTTAGTGCAGCTGCAGCAAGGTGCTGGGCAGGAGTTGGATCACAGGCAGAAGGAGCTTAATGATGGGTACGTGCAGTCACAGGATTCCATTAAGAAGCTGCAGGAGGAAGCTAAAGAGCTGCAGAATATCAAAGAGCAGCTTACAGAAGAAAAGGCATGGAATATTTCCACAGTGAAGCAAACGCAGGAGGAGCTATAGCGGAAACCCACTAACAAAATCATTGAGTTAGAGAAAGAGCAAGACCACCTCATTATCGAGAAAGTGTAGCTCTGTGCTAGTTGCGGTGAGGTTGAGCAAGATTTTGACGAGGCCTATCAACACATCTATGAAAGCACGGTGAAACTCACTGCCATCGCCAAATCCAAGCGACTTGGGGAGGTGATTTCCCAGCTCCAATTAACTAAAAATCTACCGAATTCTCTTGTTTACCCCGACACGCTGCCTGAACATATTTCCAAATGGAAGAATACGATAGAGGATTTCACAGCCCAGTTTGATGCTACAGAGTAGGAGGTGAAGACGATCACTGACGAAACGAAACAGTTCTGGCAAAGTGTCATTTAGGATGACCAACTGGAACAGTTGGCCAAGCAAGCGTGGGAAGCTGAAGCTCAGTTGACGACATTGAAGACGTCTGTTACAGCTGATTTTACCACATATGGTGGATCACACCTTTATGGCCTTCCATGTCCCTTTACAAACTCTTTAGACCCCATGGACCATTTTTTTAACTTTGATGTTTCCAAGATCATCCCTAAAAACATGTCTTATTTGCTATACACAACTTTTAAACCTAATCTCGTGTATATACGTGGATTTGACCCTCAAACCCGCATACATCAGGATGTGTGCAAACGGCCAAATAGTTTTGGAGTTTTCCTTGATGTGGATCCGAGTCACTTTTCTCTTGGCCTTCCATATGCCTTGGGATTTCTCGGATTTGACCTTCCATTACCCCATTGAAGCACTATATAAGGAACCCTTTGGATACATTGAAAGGAGAGGAATTGAAGAGCAAGAAAACTATAGTCCATTGTTGTCAGAGCTTATACTTGAGTCTGCATCCCTTTGTCCCTTGGAGCACTTTGTGTTCTTCCCAAGCTTTCCTTTTCTTGTGAGCTTGCTATCAAGAGATGGAGGATTGAAGTGGTGGAGGCCCAGGTGGAGGACTCAGTTTCTTCGATTCGCAGACATGTCGACAGAAGTTGTCACTATTGTAATCTCTGTTTTATATTAATAGAAATATATTTTCCTATCCAATAATGTGTATTTAAATGAGTATTGAATCCATGGATGATTTTAAATTCTTATATGTTATTGATTATATATGCTAGAGTAGGTCTAACACAATTATATATATCATGCTTGTCTTGTTTGTTGAATGTTGAGAGAGAAAATTAATTATACAAGCGAGAGTGGAAAAGCTCAACAGGAATCTACATCAACCGTCCAGAATAAGGTATGAATCGAGATCCTTTAGTGTTAGATGTTTGGTTTCTCTTGCATATTGGAAAGGATTGATTTCTGCGGTTACTCTGTCCATTGTGGTACCCCATGCGATAGGACATTTTCTCTGTAACAGAATTGGCAACCATACTGGGGAGTTCCTAGTCATTTCGTTTGGGTGTTTTTATCAACATTCAATGTTCCTGAACTGCTCTGATTTCTTTGTTTTTGAGTCGGGTCTGGGGGAATTTTTTCCTGGTGGTGTCTGATAGGAGTAAAGTTTGTCTTAGCTTGTCTTTTTTACCTTCTTTTTATCGCTTTTTCTTCGTGTATGTGAGTTTTCGCTTCACAGTCACGTGTACACGCGGTTTTTACTGGGATATCCATGTATATACGTGGGTTTTCTGCACACAGTCATGTATGCCGAGTTTTTCTTTTTAGGGGAATATTAAGTGTTGCTGGGTGAGTTTTGATGATTGCTAAGTCTCCTTAGATGCTTCTAGAGTCTGTATACACCTCTGTTTCTGACCAAAGACATCTTTTAGTAAGAATTTTTTTTTAAATGTTCTTGCCATTGCATTTTCTACTTTTTTGTTTTGGGATTAGTGCATTAGGTATCTTTTACCTTGGTGCTTTGCTTGGGTGCTGTATGATAGTGCTTACAAAGTTTGGGGGTAGTAGAGTCATTCTTTTGCTTTATTATCTCATTTTAATTCAAAAAATTACAAAAATATTTGCTTCTTTGCATCATTATGCATCATTGCATTTTGCATTTTGCATGGTACTTGCACTAGGTTTGCTTGGAGAACTATTAGTCAGATTTTCATATAGGAATGATTCCATTTTTCATTTGAAGGAGAATTTTGCATTTCATGTAGTAGCATACCCTGTTTTTCATTTGACACAATGCATTTGCATTAATTGTTAGGTGTGCATTTTACTTCTTGTTGCATCATAACACCATTAGTTGCACGATCATTTACCCTTTTGAGTAATAAGCCAATTAAAATCAACACATAATAAAATGAATTACACTCTTTTCTTTTATAGGGTGCACCAACAAGATTAGGTTTTAGGGTCTTGGAATAGTTCATTGTGAGTAAATTCTCCAAGACCACTAAACAACAACATGTATGTGTCTGTCCAGGTGAGAGTGTGAAATTCCTTGGTATAATTAGTGTTTCTCAGGATCCTCCTCGTACAAGGGAGTTAAGCACGAGGCAGTGTGAGCGGTTATTGATTGGGATGACGCCTAGTCATAACTGAGTAGTGCCGAAGATATTTCCAGGATTGTACTCGTATCTGGGGGCTCTTTTGAGAGTTCCGAGCTTTGCTACCCTGCCCATATTGTCAATCTAGCCTGCGACTGTCTGCCTGAGCATTGATTATATTGAGGTGACCTTAGTTGCCTTGCCTAGGTTATTGAGGAGGTACTTCACAGAGGTTATTCTACAGGTGTTCTGGCCAGGTTGGGGTCAGACAACACAGTCACTATATGCGTTGAAGCTGAGGGCCACAATAATTGGTTACGAACCTCCACTTGTTGTGTATGGGAGTCTCAAGAGTCTCCTAGGTGAGACATACCTACTTCATTCAGGAGCTCACATATCCTACCCTTTCTTTCTTGTGATTTGGCTTTACATTATATAGGTGTATGCTCTGTGCACGCAAGTTTTCCTAGGGTTTGCATAATTAGATAGAGTCTTTTTCATTTTTTGAGTCATTATGGATTCGGGTTCGGCACTTTGTCGTTCTCGTCATTTAGAAGAACTTCCACCTTCCACATCTCCTCTTCCTTTGGGAGAGAGAAATAGACTGTCTGAGCAGACTACTTCTCACATTGATTCACACACGATGGGAGATCACGAGGATGAGATTCCTGAGATGTCCTCTCCACCTCAAGAGGTTGGGGAGGAATATCCTACTCCTGTATATGATCCTTCACCTGATATACCTTCACATTCCAGTTATGATCCCTCATTCATAGGTTGATTGTTATGGTTTCCGGGAGATGAGACTCACGATGAACCCATAAGCACTAGTCATGTTAGTTATGGCATGCCTGATATCCCTGCATGTGATCCAAAACATCATGCCGAGTCAAAAATTGAACCTAGCACTATGCCTGGGGGCACTCCCATTCCTTTCCACACAGAGAGATTTGGCAGCACTAGTCACATTGCACCTTCCATCCTAGCAGTGGAAGCTACGTCACATGTTCTCCCTAGTCCTAGTGTTAGTACTCATATGCAGATACCGGAACCAAGACAAGTGACCATAGGGAATACCTTTTACATCCCTTCACATGTCCCTTCATCCTCTATTCCTACTCCTTCGAATGCATTTTTGAAAACCCTTCCTCCCCCTCATTCACGTGGTCCTTCAGGTCGGAATGTTACTACTAGTCATGTTCATACTACAACTACTCATACAATAGTTTCTCTGAGTCAAGTGTCTCCTGTTGTCTTAGGAGGTCATATTCTTGTTTCTAAATCATCTTACGGTCCATCGCATGGAGTTCCCCATATCCCTACTTATGGACCTTCTCATGGGATATCCCATGGGACATATTACGGAGCTTCCCATGCACAATCTTATGGACCGCAATATGGACAGAGCTATCAACCTTATGGGTACGGGTATCAACAACCCACTTACTCCTCTAATTATGGCTTTGTAGCACTGCATAGTCAAGGTACACCACATCATAATGCTTCCATGCATCCCTACACAGGTCAAATGAGAGGAGGATATTATGTCCAAGGCCATGGTATTTACAATAGTCAGCCTTATATGAACCAAAACTATTAGTGAGAATGGCATATACAAACTCAACCTAGGCTCCCTTTCCTTGCAACGTTAAATTTACCTGACTTATTAAGACTAATGAACGATCTGGTATCTCATGACCCGACTTGGCCGGCCATCCCTACCAAGCTTCCCTCGAACATTCCCAAATTCAAGTGCAAACCAGGAGAAGATCCTAGTGAACAAGTCACTACTTTTCACCTTTGGTGCTCTTCCAAATCCTTACACGATGACTCAATCCATTTGAGTCTATTCAACGCACCCTCATAGGGCCTATAGCAAAATGGTACATAGAGTTACCAAGGGGGCATTCGTTTTATTCGATGACCTTTCTATGACTTTCCTCAACCACTTTTAGCTACCAGTGCATTACGACATTGGTATAGAACTCTTGTCGACATTTCGATAGGACAAAGCCACACATATCTCTGACCATATCCAAGAGTGGCGTAGATGGAAGAGGTTGATTAAAGCTTTCATACCGCCGGAGTTTCTCCTTGAGTGGTTCCTTAAATCGTTTCTACCTTACATCGCGAAGGATGTTTCTACATCTAGAGTCTATAATGAGGAACAAGAAATTTTTAGGGCATGAGAATTGGATTTGATTTATGCTCAATCCGAACTATTATATGAGATCATACCTAACGCTCCACATTCTAGTTTCGATCCCAAGATCAAGCCTGGACCACATGCCGATGGCATTGTGGGTTGTACAAGTGCCAAAACTATGGACTCGGTTATGAAACAAGTGATTCAATTTTCTATTAACCAATCCATGTCAGGACAAGCTACGACTTCATCTCAACCCACCCAAATGGCGAGTATACTTTCCATGCAATCGTTGGACCAGAAGGGCAACCAGCAACCCAGAAGGAATAAGAAAAATGGTAAAAACAATCATAAGGGTGGGAACAAGAACGAAAATGCCAATTTTAATGACAAGAATGATCGTAATGCTGGGGGGGACAAGCAGTCTAAACATAAGGTTAAATTTCCTTCAAAATTGTGTAAGGATGACCACCTCAATCACTTGTGCCCTCCTATGGAAGACGCCCCGAGGTCCATAGCACAGGGCCGAGTTGTGTTGACCAATCCTTTACCCCATAATCAAAATATTAACTCAAGGACCCATGATCCTCATTCTACGTCGAGTGGAGATCAAAATCCGCCAGAAACTAGTACTAGTCATGGGTGCATCAACATGGTGCGTGCTACTAAGGTTGTGACTCATGCGAAAGATTATGGTTCATCGCAACCAGGCCTTGGGAAAGAACCTCCTCCTACTGAGAGTCCTTTGCGTATTGAAAATCCTATGGATAAACTTAAGATTGTACCTTCCATTCCTAAGGGATTCTTAAAGTGTTCGAGGAAAAATCCTAATGCTCGAGCTGCCCAGAACTATTCTGTTGTCGAAGATTTGGGCCAAACTCCTTGTGCGATGTCTGTGCTTGAAGTTCTTCAGAGTTGTCCATCACAAAGGAAAGCTTTGCTTTCTGCTCTTGGGGTGAATGATGATAACTCTTCTTCCGTCGTCAAATTTGAAACCATGGGACTACAGCCTCACTTTCCTTACTATGTGTCTCTCTTGATTCATGTGGAATGTCTTAACATGATCGTTAAACGCACTGTGATTGACGAAGGCACTGCTACTTCCATGATTTCTTTGTTGTGTTGGAAGGGTTTGGGTTCTCCTGAGTTTTCTAAATCTGCTACCATGTTGACTACCTTTGATGGTAGATCATTTTGGCCACACAAAATTCTTCCTTCTCTTAAGGTCCGTTTGGGAGGGAAGATCATCGCGATTGAGGTTGAGGTGGTTGATGCGCCCCTTGATTACAATCTGTTACTGGGTTGGAATTGGATGTATAGTATGCAAGTCATAGCCTCTTCTCTATTTCAAGTTGTATGCTTTCCATTTAATGGGAATACTGTTACGATTGATCAAACATCAGTCAAAAATCCGAGTGTTAATGCATCGTTGGGAGCTTCTATCCCAATTATAGACCACTCTCAACTAGCAACTGGGAGTGTGGGTGTAGGTATGTATCCATCCCTTATCGGGACATTTAGTTGTCTTACACCTGTCCTTATGATTGGATCTAGTTTCAATGGGGCTTCATATTCATTGAATTCAGTGTCTTTTCACACTACCCATATGGAAGATCCTTGGATTCTTCCTACACTAAGTCCTTCTAATGGACCTATCGAAACGGGCGTGTCTTTGCCTACAGCAATGATAGCATATCAAGCGAATCTTGATTGTGTTGCAGAGCCTAGTCCTTCCTCTTCTTGGATGGAAGAGGAGGACCCATATGTACTACCTGCATGGGAAGTTGAGTCCTCTCATGCACATGACTGCCTTGATAGTGTTTTTCCGTCAGATGAAGCTATTATTGAGGCCATGTCAGGGGTTGAGCCACCTTGGGAAGAGTTACATCATAGATCTTATTTTCTTCCCAAGCTTGACCGTTTGGAGCATGAGGAATTTAGGGATATTCTTTGCGAGAAGATTGGTAGTCCCATGGTTCCATTAAGCTCTCCTGATCAGATGGCTGATGGGAACATGGCGAATATATCACCTATGATCCCTATAAATATCTCTTGCGATCCTAGCAAGATTGAGAATGTCTATATTGGGGCAGAATGTTCCCATACTGAGATTCTGGAGTATACCGAGCTATTCAAAGAGTTTTGTAATATCTTTTCTTGGTCATACGAGGAAATGTTAGGTATCAACCCTCGTATTGTCGAACATGAAATTAATACCTATCCAAATGCGAAGCGTATTCGATAATGTTTGCATGCGGTGAATCCTAGAAAATCACCCGCAATTACGGCTGAGATAGAAAAGCTGTTGAAATCCTATTTTATCTATCCCGTTCCCTTGACAGAGTGGGTTTCAAACCCCATTCCTGTTGATAAGAAACATGGAGCGATCCGTATATGTACTGATTTCCGTGATTTAAATCATGCATGTCCTAAGGATAATTTTCCCACACGATTTATTGATCAAATTTTGGATGAGTGTGTAGGAAGCGAGGTATTTTCCTTCATGGACGGCTTTTCTAGATATAATCAGATTCAAATTAAACCCAAGGATCAACACAAAACTACATTTATTTGTCCTTGGGGTACGTTCACATATCGGAAGATGCCTTTCAATCTTAAAAACGCCGGAGCCACATTTCAGTGGGCTATGACCTTGATTTTTCACGATCTCAAATCGATTATTGAAGTCTTTTTGGATGACCTTGTTTCTCATTCTCGGCTAAGAGTGCGTCATTCCTACCATTTGAGATTAGTATTCGAAATATGCAGCCACTAACAAGTTAGGTTAAATCCTCATAAGTTCATCTTTTGTGTGAAGTCTGGTCGCTTGCTAGGATTTATTGTTTCCAAGGAGGGTATAAGAGTTGATCCCTTAAAGGTTGAGGCAATACTTCAATTATCTCCCCTGAGAAATATTAGACATCTTCAATGTTTGCAGGGCATGGCAAACTTCTTATGGAGATTCGTGGTTAACTTTGCCAATTTGACTAAAGGCTTTAGGCGTCTTTTAGAGAAGGACACTACCTTTTTATGGGATGAGTGAGCCCAAGAGTCCTTTGATGCTCTTAAGCAAGACTTAGCATCAGCCCCTGTGCTTAGTCCACCCAACTATAGCCATGACTTTTTTTATTTATGTGGCCACATCCATGGAGATGATTGGTATGGTTTTGGTTCAGGAGGATGAGGAGCTCCATGAGCATGTCATATGTTATTTGAGCCAAAACCTTATAGATGCAAAAATCCGTTATTCCCATGTGGAGAAACTTGCCTTTAGCTACCGTTCATGCGGTTCAAAGATTGAGACACTACATTCTCCTTCGCCAAACCTTGGTGGTAGCTCATGTCAATCCATTTCAGTTCATCCTCACTAGAAGGATGATTGGGGAAAAGTATAATAAATGGATTGTTATTTTGCAATAATTCGATCTTGAATTTGTTTTGGAAAAATCGAAGAAAACGTTAATTTTTGCAGAGCTCATTTCTGATTTCCCAAGTGAGGAGGAGGAGGAAGTTTATGAGGATACGTTTGTCGATGAGCATATATTCCTTATCTCAACTTTGGATCCATGGCATGGAGATATTATCATATATTTATAAACATTGAAGGTCCCTACTCACCTTTCACGAGATGAGCGACGACAATTATGTCACGTATCTAAGAACTACATTGTAGTGGATAACACTTTGTACCACCGTGGGATAGATTCCATTTTATGTCATTGTTTAACCCATGAAGAGGCTGAGGTTGTGCTAAATTATTTCCACGGAGGCACGTGTGGTGGTCATTTATCTGGGCTTTCTACAGCCCAAAAAATTTTGAGAGCGGGATATTTTTGGCCGTCGATCTTTAAAGATTTAGTTAATGCGGTCAAGAAGTGTCACCCTTGCCAGGTGTCTGCACGCAATATGCACTCACATCCTACCCTGTTACATCCGATTATCACCACCGGTCCCTTCACCAAGTGGGAGCTTGACTTCATGGATTGTGACCCAACTTCAGCTGGGGGGCATCATCATATTATAGTGGCTGTTGATTATTTCACGAAATGGGCTGAGGCTATGCCCATGATTAAATCTGATGGTGAGACAGCTGTACATTTTGTATTCAACCAAATTATTACTCAGTTCGGTATTCCAAAAGAGCTTGTCACTGACTATGGTACGCACTTTCAGAATCGAATGATGGAAGAGTTGGCCTCGAAGCTAGGGTATAAGCAGTAGCACTCCTCTTCTTAGTACCCTCAAGTGAATGGATAGGTTGAAGCAGTGAACAAATCACTTAAGTCCATTCCCCAATGAACCATCACACAAAGCAAAACGAATTGACATATCATGTTATATCCTACTTTGTGGGCATATAGGACCGCGGTTAACACTGCCACCAGTTTTTCTCCATATCAGCTCATACATGGAGTGGAATCTGTCTTGCCGATTGAATGTGAAATCCCTTCATTGAAGCTAGTTATAGAGCTTTTACCAGACAATTCCGCATTGGAGGAACATTTGGTCCACTTAGAGCAGCTTGATGAGTAGCGCCGAGATGCTTTAGTGGCTCTAGAGGTGAATAAGCATTGCATTAAGGTCCAGTACGATAATTTTGTTCGTCTGAGAAGGTTTAGTGAAGGATATTTGGTCCTTTTGTGGGATCAAGCTAAAGAACCCTTGGGGGAAGGAAATTTTAATCCCATGTGGCATGGTCTTTATGTGGTCAAACATGTGTTAGAGAAGGGAGCCTATGAGCTGGTAGATTATGAAGGGACAGCCTTAGTGGAGGGCCTAGAAATGGGCTCTATCTTAAAAAATACTATGCATGATCTTCATCCAAGGCTGATTATTGTATATTATTGTACAGTTTTTTGCATAGTTAGGTTTTCTTATGGTGATCGGGTTTGTTGATTAGCATTCGTTTCTTATGACAGATGTTAATGGAGTATTCTGCTTACATAGGATTTGCTGATGGTGCTAGCTTCCACACTCAACGCTCAGCCTCTGCTGCTTGGGTGATTTATACTCCTATGGGTCATTCATTGTCTTCAGGAGGCATATGTTTACGACCTTCTTCGAACAATGTTGCTGAGTATAGTGCCATTATCAAGATATTACGGGATGCCATTTCACATGGTGTTCTCTCTCTTGAGGTATGTCTTGATTCGTAGTTAGTAGTGTCACAGCTTAATGGTTTGTATCGTATTAGGGATCTGACATTATTACAAATATTCTTACGTGTGAAATTGTTAGAACGGAAATTTGACAACATAACACACATACATGTTCCAAGAATTTATAATCAAGTTGCTGACTCATATGCTAACTATGTCTTAGATTGGCATTTGTTTCATATACCATAAGCACATCACAAACATACATTTTTACACATGTAAATAAATAAAATTGATCATCATAAAAAAAATTCATTAAACATCCAAAATGTGACGTCATAATACATAAGTGTCATAATACAAAAATGGGAATTCCAAGCCACCAAAATATAATACACGGTAGTACAAAAATGAATCACTCTCAGGTCTCTAATCCTGTGGTGGAGGAGGAGGGGGGTTATGATTGTGGTAGCACACCACGGCTCTAGCTAGTTGTCAAAATAACTGAACCCATGCTCATGGTATCCCAACCACCTGACGCTATATGGCCTCAGGCAAGTCCTCGACTAGCGCCATGGGTACCTGGTGTGTCAATCATACAAAGTTTGTGTGGATGCTTTGGAGCGTCTGCTCCGCATCCACACCCATGATATCATCTCCTCTTCCCCACCATCTATGATGAGGAAAGTCGCCAGGCCACCGTGGTCCAACATTTGCATACATATGACAAGTTTTCATTATGTGTCATCACACCAAAACATGTCTTTTGAGTCTATATATCAAAAAACAAAAACAAAAAAATTAATAATTCAAAAAACTTAAAAAGAGGGTTTGGGATTCGTTACCAATATCAACATATGCTGCTCCTGGTGGTAGGGGCATGTCGGGATCTCCCTGAAAATGTATCCCTGCATAAGGGTAATCATCGATGGCAATAATCTGCCACCACCACCATGGAAAGAAATAAGCTAGGTAGGGGTTGGACACCCTACCTCCGCCCAGTATACGCATATCATCTACCCAACGTCATTGGGATGGATCTTGAACCCCATGAGGAGGAACGTTAGCTCTAGGGCTTAGCCCCAGAACATGCTCAAAGAAGAACGTGCTCAGTATACTACCAAAACCGAAGTTTCGCACCCTACCCATCTTGCAGTCACTGAACTGCTGCTTCATGTTACTCAACAGTGCAGTACTCCAATCGTAAACTGTGGGTCTCATGCACTCCACTGCATAGAACATCAATGGCCGCGAGGCCTGGTGGAGTGATGCTAGCCCAGTTATCCTGCCGAGTGCCAATAGTATGGCCTTCAGTCCTAGCACCTGGATGGAGTTTGTCGAGATCTGACTCCCAACCTTTTCTGTGTCCAGAAAATAGTATATTGCAATGTACTCATCAATGGTGAGGCCACCTCTGGGCCCGTGAGAACGTAGGTCCACCACCTCTCCCCATCAGGACAATCCAGTAATGAAGTATATGTCCTCCACCTCTATAGTGAGAGACATCCCATTGATATGGAAGGACTCTGAGTCTAAATCCAAGTAGTCTACTATCATCTGCAGGAGTCTTGGTTTTGCCCTCAGGCTGCCAAGACACCAAAACTTGTATATCCCACATGCACATAGAGCTTGTTGAGCCATCAAATCACCCCGTATAGCCTCTTCTACGTCTCCATGTTCCCTCTCCCTCCATTCTAGAACCATCCTGCACATTAAAAATAAGTTTTGGTCAATTTATACCTTAAAAAACCATGTGCACAGCCACATACAAGATTGTTTGCAAAATAGCCGCGTATGTACACGGGTTTAGGATTTTTTTCCACGTATAGCCAACCCTATACGCAAAAAAAGCCCCGATTTCCAAGTGGGCCGAAACAACCAATTTAGACTGGCCTATAAATCAATTTTGACCATGGAAATTGAAAAAATTTACATGAAAATGGAAGAGGAGGACATGAGAAGTTACCTGGAACAAACGGTGTCGAATTTTGTCGGACGAAGCTATCGGAATTCGTGATTGAATTTGTAAGCTCAAATGGGTAAAAATTTCAAATGATATGTAATTTTTGAATTTTTTACTATTTATAGAATTTTTTTCAAATTTTTGAAATTGTTTACCCCCTTTCTATAGTTTTGGATCGTTCTTGACCATTTTGGACCGTTTTGGACTAATATGATGATGTAGGAGTCCGTTTTGAGTGTCGTTTCGACCATTGTTTTGACCCATTTGTGCCACTTTCAGGTATTATGTTTAAACTGGCATATAGGTTAGATTTCACATCCATGTGCATTTTACATGACCTTATGACCATTTCATTATAACTTTAGGTACGAACCCATTCTATCTTGTCACAGAACCTTCTTGCTATTTTAGAAGTGACATGATGTGAATGGTAGAGCTTGACCATACATGGGTGCCCTAGTTAGCTCCTTTTTTTCATTTGGTTCCCATGCTGATATTTTTCCCTTTAGGGTGTGGGATTCCTTTGTATAGTATCGCCATGTCTTTGCACAAGAGCCTCATACTCCTCTTGATATTTTTGCTCACCTTTGTCCCCAGGACTCCCTTATGTCAAGTTGTAATTGCATTATCATGATTTTTTCCTGCCTCATTGAGCCTTATGTCGGCTTCCCTGACTTTGATTATCAGCCATATAGCCCAATCTTGTCTCATGTATAGCCATGCAGAGCCATTTTACACATCCTTTGCAGCTTGATTCCCCATTTTTTACCGCGAGGGGACTTTCCCCCGAGTGTCGTTATCCTACACATGTGTCCTTGCATTGAGCATAGGTATGTTCCACTGCTTGGAACTAGTTTGTTTTCCCATTGACACTCATCTCCTCCTAGTCTATAACTATAAAGCACTTTTATTCTTTTTCAAGATTTTCAAAATATTTGAAAAATTCCAAAAAAATCAAAAAATCAAAAAGTTGGACAGGAAAAGATGTTATCTTTGGCAGCAGTCGAGTTGTGTTGCCTTTGAACAGAGCACTGTATATCACATCCATTGGTTGGGTTAATAGTTTGACTTTAGGAGTTGTACTCATTTCTCTAAGTTTATCTCCACCGACTGGTTAAGCTTCCAGTCCCTATGGAGCCTCTATCGATGCCTCATGTGTCATAGATATGTCCTAGTTTTGTATATCGAGTCTATGCTACCTACATTCAGTCACCATTCACCTTTATGCTCTTGTTCGAAGGAAGTTGAAACCTGAATCGGCCATTCCTTAGTTCTCTTGACTTTGCATGTCGGCCATTCCCGGTACTGATACTGGTTCATGCTCATTATGATTGAGTCCTTTCACATTATACAGCCTTGCTGAGTACCTCGTGTTGGATGATGAGGGATGCATTAATGCCCTCCTTCCAGTGGATTTCATCCCATCAACTTCAGATCATTTATTCTGGGATAGGAATCTAGAGTCATTTTTTAGTGCCTTGAGACTTGCAATCATCAGTGGCAAGTTCTCTCGCCATCGACAGTTTTTGGGAATACATCAATGTCCCCTGATCGATGGATCCTCTCAAGTGTTTGACCTCAACACATTTATTCACACTTGTTAGTTTGCACTCTAGTACCTTGATTCCCATTTTCATTATCGATGGGTGATATTGTGTCTGTTAATGGTTTACATCAATGACCGGTAATCAGATGATGGACTACTATGTTCGACCTTGACACCTCTATTCGCATAGTAGGACATGTACTCGTAGTGGATTTTGTAGAATACCTTCCAGATTGGTGGCATTTCGTATATGCTACCTCCTTGATCATGCCAGTGTTCATGAGATTTCAGCTCTCGTGACTTGATTCCAGTGTATGTCAGATGTTTCCAGCCATTATGGAGATCTTGATCCATTATATATCTTCAGATTTCATGGAGATCATGATCCTTTGTATATATTCATCATGGAGATTCTGATCTATCTATATTGTACGTGGCAATCACCACACATGTCATATTTTGTATCATGCCTGTTCATGGCCATTGTACTCTTATGTATTCGGGACTGCTATATCTACTTGCAGTTATGTTTAGAATTTGATCAATGTATTGTACTGTTGGATGGCTGGTTCTTCCACCTGTTTCTTCATCAATCCACTTCTGGGATGGACTTATAATGTATTTCAGCCATCGTATCACCCCTCTGACCTCACACATTAGGGGGCATCTATTACAGCTGATTTTACCACACATGGTGGATCACACCTTTATGGCCTTCCATGTCCCTCTGCAGACTCTTTAGACCCCATGGACCATTTTTGTATCGTTGATGTTTCCAAGATCATCCCTAAAAACATGTCTTATTTGCTATACGTGACTTTTAAACCTGTTCTCGCGTATATACGTGGATTTGACCCTCAAACCCACGTACATCGGGATGTGTGCAAAAGACCAAATAGTTTTGGAATTTTCCTTGATGTGGATCCAAGTCACTTGTCTCTTGGTCTTCCATATGCCTTGGGATCGCTTGGATTTGACCTTCCATTACCCCATTGAAGCACTATATAAGGAACCCTTTGAATACATTGAAAGGAGAGGAATTGAAGAGAAAGAAAACTATAGTCCATTGTTGCTGGAGCTTATACTTGAGTCTGCATCCCTTTGTCCCTTGAATCACTTTGTGTTCTTCCCAAGCTTGCCTTTGCTTGTGAGCTTGCTATCGAGAGATGGAGGATTGAAGTGGTGGAGGACTCTGTTTCTTCGATTCGCAGACATGCCGACAGAGGTTGTCACTATTGTAATCTTTGTTTTATATTAATAGAAATATCTTTTCCTGTCCAATAATGAGTATTTAAATGAGTATTGAATCCATGGATGCTTTTAAATGCTTATATGTTATTGATTATATATGCTAGAGTAGGTCTAACACAATTATATATAGCATGCTTGTCTTGTTTGCTGAATGTTGAGAGAGCAAATTACTTATACAAGCGAGAGCGGAAAAGCTCAACGGGGATCTACATCAACCATCCAGAATAAGATATGAATCGATATCCTTTAGTGTTAGATGTTTGGTTTCTCTTGCATATAGGAAAGGATTGATTTCTGCGGTTACTCTGTCTATTGTGGTACCCCAAGCCATAGGAAGTTTTCTCCGTAACAACGTCGCTTCGAACTATGCCTCTCATGGTTTAGATTATGTGCTCTAAAGGTTTGAAGGACCTACAGCAGCGAGCCACCCGAGCCCAAGAATGTCAACGCAAGCGCAGCACCTAGCTGGATGAATTCCAAGACATTGGTGGGAAGTTGGTCGTGAAAAAAGTCGTTGCGCTGCAGGCGGTACAAGAAGGTAGGAATATGGTGGATGGGAAGGCTAGGGAGGAGCACCCACTAATGCAGGACCTGATAGATTGTTAGGACACAGTTGAATGAGTTCAGCTCTAGGTTCGATAGATCTCGCAGCAGTTCGAGGACTTCGAGACCAAGACGACGGATTACACCCTGTCTACCTGACGTGGCTCAAGGACGAGCCACAAGAATGTGTTGGGGGCCTGTTTGCAGGGGTATTTAGTAAGTGATTTACGCAGCACCAAGGAGGTTGCGCAAGCTCACACACCACTGAGAAGGACCACAACAGCGTGATAGGTAGAAGAATAACTGTTTTGGGAATTTTTTATGCATTTTTTATCGATTGGCCAAATTTTTTGGATATAGGTCGCTAGTTGTTAGAATTTAGTTAGAAGTGGAACTTGGATGTAAAGGCGCAAGACTATATATAGAGTTAGAGTTATAATAGTAAAAAACAACTTTGGAGATAACTTATATTGTGGGCATTGAGATCTTTTAGCATATGCATCTATCATGAGAAATTTTTTGGCTTTGTTTGTGTCGACCGGTTTTCAGTATCCCACCGTGGAAGTACTGTATGATGTGAATATATTGCGCAGAAGTAATATGACATGACGGATGTTGCCCTTAAGTGATCTTGTTTCTTATTTCTTTCTTGTCTTTATGCTCTGCAATGACAATGATGGATGTTTACTGTATCTGTTATATGAATGAAGTAATGCGATATGTTAGCAATTTACTAGTTATGCCAATAGATCTGTGATAAATGATGTGATTCTGATAAAACTGTCTCTGGAGTATATGTTGATTATGAAGTTTAGTCATTGATGCCATGCCCTCCCTTTTTACTACTGGAAACTTGGTTTCGACAGCTCTCCCTTAACATCTCGGGTGAGACTTCATCCCCTATGTGGGTGTTGCCAGGTGGGGTCAAACCTATCTAGGACGGTGCTCAGGGAGATCACGCTGGTTGGGCGTCAACAGAGAAGGAACCCTTGTCAACGAGGCTTTGTTGGTGGGTCACGCCAACATGTTTGGCTGAGCCTTATGTATCTGATTCATAATCTACGATCTTAGCCTTCTTTTTCCCTTTCTTCCTCATGTTGTCTGGCATAAGCTGTGACCGCAATAACATAAAAATTGTTTCATCATTTACATCATTAAACATGCTTATGCAAACGAGAAAAGATAAATGGTTATGATATGCTAGATAAATAGTTTTAAGCAACAACACTAGTATTCAGTGAGGCCAATATTTTGGTAATGAAACCCCTAGACACATCCAAGCTTCGGCCTCTAGACACTAGAATAAAAAAAACTTAACTACCTATGATACCCTCTGCCCACAAACACGAACACTCTAAGTGGTTCACAGCCTGTAGACATTGCTCTGAGGCTTGATGGCTATGATGCCCTAGGCTCAAACCACCAGGCTCAACCTCTCGCAGCGGGAAGATACAATGAAACCGCTAGAACCCAAATGATTTGTCGGAACACTTAGAACCACAGTCCTTGCTAAAACCCAACGATGAGAACCAGGTAAGCTCCATGCTGGTGAAAAGCTCGGGCCTTTGGAGATTCATCATGATCTAACATGTTGCGGGAGAAAATGCCTCCGAACGGACTGGTGAGGTTCTAAGAGTAGGTAGGGAGGCCAAGGCGAGTTTAAAACTTAAAAGGAAATGACGAAACCTAAAAATGCAAGGGGAGACCCTTTTTAAACCCAAAACAAAAACCTACCCACTCCCTCTCGGCAAACCAACAACTGACAGCTCAAAAAATCACATTAAATCCCCAATCAACAGTAGGCACATGAAAAACCTACGTGGCAGGCGACCGACTAGACACGCAGTCATGGATGCTTGGGCTGATGCACCACATGAGCTTCAAACGGAAATTTCCACCAATCACGCAAAGTCTCGACGGGGATAAAAAAATCGTGGTTAACAGCTTTAGAAATCTCACCGTAAAGACAAAAGTGGTAAAAAACCCCTCCAACGGTGTATAAATAGGTATTCACGGGTTAAAAATCAATTAAGACGGTAGGTAAGGCATTTAAAACCTGGACGAGCGAGGTTCAAATGCTTATGGCGCCAAAACATAGCGCATTAGATGACTACAAATAACTCATAGTGAGAACAACGACGACTCGACAAACCCCAACACAGTTGCAACCATCGGCTTAAGACCTAACAATATGCCCACATTCCTTTTGCGGCTTCGGCACTTAAAAGGCATCGGACGACAATCATGGCATACTATAGCCGTAGCGCCTTAGCGATGAATACTCTTTCGCCGAAGCGGACTTGGAGAGGATCGGTCTATCGAGAGAGAACATCTATGTCATTGTGACAAAGAGAAAAACATTCACCCGACGCAACGGGTCGTGAGGCTCGGGATCGAAAGGCAAAACACGCCCGCTGTAGCGGCAAAGAAACCACAAAACTGCCTGACAAAGCAGGACAATAAGGATCGGCAGGAGATCCGATATTCAAAACACAATCTCACTCATCGTTGCAGCTTTGATCTCCGATAGCTTCTGATGTAGCAGGCAGAAAATGACCCGACTACGCTTTAGATACATCCTCTTCTTTAGCGGTTTGACAAGCAGGATCGGTCCACTGTTGCTGTTAGATTCTCAACAAACTTCCGCTACGATGGCTCCAACAAAACCAGCGAAGCGCAATAAAAAGATCAGCCATTGTAGCAGCTCCAGACTCGAGAAACCATCTGTCGTAGCCGGTTGATCATGAAGATACATCCGCTGTAGCGGCTCACAAGAAACTTTTCTAACTTAGTGAAAAAACCAAAACTTGAAACTTTTGCATGATAAAAACAAGCCATAAATGTTGGATTTCAAAATTCAAAATACCTAAGAAGAAAAACTAAACTTCAAAAAAGGGGGTCCCTAAAAAATGCTAAATTTTTTTGGGGTAGTAGTTGCAGTAGCAACAGTAAGTTTACAAATCAAAGAGGGTCCAATTATAGAACCCCGGTTAAAAAATAAAAAATAAAAAATAAAAAATTGGGTTCGGTTTTTTTGTTTTTTGCTTTTTTGACCAATGTTTTTTTGTCCCATTGTAAAATAATTATAATTAAGGAATTGTGGTTGAAATATAATTTGGGTTAATGGATTAGGGTTTTGGACGATATAATATTGTATTGGAAAGGTGAAGATAATAGAATGAGATAGAGAGAAGAGAAACTTTGCTTAGACTAGTAAATCTATGTGTACTATGTGTTTGAGCCATTATTATTTCTTGTGTTTTAGATTATATTTGGTGTTTCAATTTTTACGCAAGTTTATCAAACTATTTTGTGTAAAGCACTAAATTACAATTGAAATGAAAATTCAATTTAGTATTTTTTTTAATTTTACCCCACCATGGTGTGCCTTATATATAATCAAACCATTGTATGCATATGAATCAAAAGCATCATTTATATGTTTTAAATATTTTTCAACCTACATTAATGCACATGGCAATGTTTGTAAACATATTGTTGTTGTTAAATTTATAAGATGTACTATAATGTTTTTTTTTTTATACAGTTGATTTTTTTTTGTAAAATATGTAACTTTATGTGGTGTACGAGTTAGGCTTATGCATCAATGTTGTTAATCCTATCGGGTGTACCAACGGGAGATTTTTTTTTAATGAGCGATATTTCTAAAAACATAATAACCTAACTCAATGTGCATGGTAGGGTTACACAACATTGTTGTTAAATGTTTAGAGTGAACCATTAAGTTATTTTTAAAAAATTTAGACCCGTAACGATGTGCATGGTATGGTTATTCATTGTTGTTGCTTAATCTATTTGATGCATTGACAAACAGAGTTTAAGAACAAATGGTTGATATTTTTTTATAAAATATTTTGACTTACTTTGGTATGCATAGTATCATTACATATCGATACGCTTAAATATAAATGGCACATCAATAAGAATACTATGAAAAATGGCCCATGTTCTATATAAAATAGTTTAACCTACTTCAGTGTGAATGGTATAGTTAAATATAAATGGAATATTGATAAGATCTTTTTTAACCAATGGTCCATAAATTTTATAAAGTATTTTACTTGCTTTAGTGTGAATTGTCAACTACACACCAATTTCGTTAAAATAAATGGAGCATTGGGAAGAAGTTTTTGAAAAAATGGCCTATGCTTTTTTATAAAATACTCTAACCAACCTTATTGGTTGTGTAGGGTTATGCACTAGTGCAAGTGATAACAAAGTGAATCAATTTAACAATATGGTTTGAGCACTAAAATTTTGAAAAAAAAGTTTTAAAAAAAATCCACTAAAAACTTCACTCACACGCCTTTATTAGAAACTTCAACTAAAAATAGAGGAGGGATAAGTGGTTTTGTAAAACCTCTACCAATTGGTGTTTTCCTTGTGATGGAATTTCTCTTTTCATGCAAGTGTGTCATATGGTGTGGCATGTGGAACTTCTTGTTCCCTCTCTTAATCAATTCCATCACCCCATTCTATAGTCACTCCTCTTCTTTATGTAGTCTCCATAACATCCAACCTCGATGTCAATGCACACATCATCTCTACAATATTATATAAAACATTAGTTTATACTTTTTGAGGTCTTCAAGACCTATTCTAAGAGGAACTCATCAAACTTATCCATTTTCCATCTATTCTCCAACAATCACTTCATTTTGAATTGTCGTTGAACTCCCTCTCATTCTACAAACACAAATGTAAAACCCTTACACTAGCAATTTTACTCGCATGACACAAACCATTATCTAATACCACTTGACCCAAGCAATCTTACATAGCCTCTAAAGTTCATAGCACACAACAACAAAAGTAATCAAATTTGAATGAATAGTAAATGACCATATATAGAGCATGGATTTTATTCATTTCACTAAGCAATGGCAAACATCCTGAAGGAAGGCTTGTTACAATGTAGAACATAATAAATTTAGGTCTTCATTACTAACAATTGGAAAAATTATTTTCTTCCTAAAAGAGGGGAATATTTTATCTAACCAAAACATATTCTCACAAAGATAAGATGCAATCTCCATCTATACAAAGATTAATATCCAATAAAATTGATCCAAACTCATATCACACTTCGGAATTAAAACAAAAATTGCTTTGGTTTTGCAAGATTGTTTATTCATTAAGATGGGGGGCCATGTTCATTCACTAGAATGCCCTTCCATCATCTATAGCAGGGAAACAAATTTATTTGAGCAAGTATTGTTATTTCATTATTTCTAATTATTATTGTTCGATAAAACTATTTGAATTCGTAATTATATATATTCATACACACACACACACATTGAAAATATAAAAATGATTTCTTCATTAAAAAAATTCCATTGATTTCCAAAAAACGTCTAAGCGCGTGGAAAGATAACTAAATACCTTTATGTTTTACCCAAACTTCTATTTTTCAAGAAAAAAAAATCTTCATTGGTATTCATTAGAATCAAAGGTAATAATATACACTGCATAGTTCAAGACTATTGTGGCTTCAATACATCAACATAGGAACCAACAAAAATTTGATCAGAGGGATTTCAACTAAAGACAATGTTTCCAAAAAACTACCAACTACGCAATATAGAGAGTACTAAGTCAAAAAGAGACCACATCTAAAAAAGACCAACATATAGGGGAGATCACCCACAAAATCAAAGAGAGAAAGTCTGAGTCGAGCACTCGAATATCTTCTCATCCTCATAAAGTTCCTAAAAAACCAGTAGTCTCACTAGAAGTAAAACAACCTCTTTTGAGAGCCTATCTGCGATGGTGTTGTGCTCTCCAAATACGTGACTAATGCTGAAATAGAGAAATGAATTCAACAGTAGTAAGGTTCAAGAGCACCAATTCCTAAGAGTGAAAACCTGTATATTGGAGATATTATTGGCCCAGTTGACAATGATTTTGGAATCTCCAAAAAAGTGTAGGGATGTGACACCATTGATGGAAGCAAAAAAATCCAATCCCCAAAGGGCCAAGAGATCTGCATGTGTTTTGGTACCAAAATTGCAACCAAGATTTAAATTAAAATAATGTACCTTATTCAGGGAAAGGCACATACCATCACCACTTGCACTATATGACGTCGTACCATTGAAGAATCCTGAAGAAAATACCATAACAAGAGTAGGACCGAATTTCCTAGGAGATTTGGGGATCTTTGTCAAGAGATGGTCCTTATATAATCCAATAATTCTGATGTTGTTGTAAAGAACATTAGGAAATTGACCTTCGAATATAGACTTATTTCTATCCCTCTATATTTCCCAACAACAAAATATTGGGAGATATTTGTGGCATACCTCAGTCTAAATCTACTTCTCCATATTTTCAATCAAAGTGGAACAATCCCAAATAGAAGGAATACCCAAAATATTTGAAATTTTGTGCCATAAATATTTGCCAAAGGGACAAGAAACATCGATGTGATTAATTGATTCCGCATCCAATATGCATAAATGACAAAATTTTGGTCCCATCCATCTGCTTTTGGCAATATTGTCCCATGTTA
This sequence comes from Pseudotsuga menziesii, assembly GCA_001517045.1. Lineage (NCBI taxonomy): Eukaryota > Viridiplantae > Streptophyta > Pinopsida > Pinales > Pinaceae > Pseudotsuga > Pseudotsuga menziesii. The sequence continues at coordinate 213,860 of LPNX010397162.1, read as the reverse complement.
AGATTTAATTTTCATCACACAACTAAATGAAACACTTCAGTTTCAAGGGGACCTTCCATTTCCATATTTTTTGACACTGCCACCCTTGAACAGATGGTGATAGAGACTATGCAATATAATTATAGGCCTCCTTGGCAGTAACTTGGCCACTCTTCTTGTTGAATACCCATGCCACTCTATCCACTTCCTCCACCAACTGAATACATGCATTGTCCAAGTTATTTACATACTTTACACATTCAACTGTACAAGGACCATTAAGACCCATATCAGTAGCAGTGAGCTAGCAGGAGCTACAGAGATGTAATCTACATGGATTTATAATGAAACTCAAAGAAGAAAAACACGGATCATTAAGATGGCAAATAATAACAAGAGATAAAGTGAAAGTGTCATTCGCACCAATGAAGGGATCAACACCAAGCATGACATTCTGACCATTGTCAATTTTCCAAATTAGAGCACTGTTGATCCAGGAGAAAACACAAATAATACCATTCCATAAAAGGGAAGTGCCACAAACAAACCTTACCTTACATATGAGACAAGAAAGGAGTGGAGTTTTGTGTAGATACTTTGCATGAATCACTTTTGCCATAATCTTGAGCTTAATAACGCAAGCCACATGCTCTTCATTTTGAGTTCCGTGCTAAACCAATGTAAATTCTTAATATCCCAACCACCTAGAAGCTTAGGATTTTCAATTGACTCCCATTTTAACAAATGAATCTTCTTGCCCGAAACATAACCATCCCATAGAAAATTAAACATCCTTCACCTTAAATCCTTCAATATGGAAATATGAATACTAGCCATTGAGAACCAATATACCAAGATGCTCACTAATACAAATTTGACAAGAGTTAATATCCCACCAAGGAGAGTAGACAATAAGTCCAATGGTTGATTAGTTAGATATATTGGGTGTAAGCCAATGCATATGTTTTATTTATCATGTATGGCATTGTATATGTTGGGCATGGACCTCGATGGACATGATTATTGTCGTAGTATGATGTACTGGGTGTATTATGGGATTTACCTTAAATGCATATACTGAGATGATTATTGTGAGAAAATGTGTAGAATATTGAATGCACGATTGAGTTCTATAATGTGTTGGGCGTGGACCCTGAAGCACATTAGTGATGAGATTTTGTGTTGAACGCAAGCTCTGGAGCACATGAGTTATGATATTTTGTGTTGAGCATAAACTCTAGAGCATCAGACCCTTGGCCATTGTATCCCTAGGTGTATTATACAAGTACATCCTAGCATTAGTGTTGAGCAAGAGGCTCTGGAATTGCAATAAGTGTAATTCCCAGTTTTTAGCGTTGAGGTTGGGCTCTGAGTAACGCTGGGAGTTACTAAAATTAATTATGTTGAGTGAGAACGACTATGAAAAGCACTGATCTTTATATTACTTATTTTTAAGTTGATTAAATGAAATTTCAAATTTATACTTCTCATCAAGTACTGAAGAACTACCATGATACATGAGGTAATCCAACATGCAAGGAGGTTTAGAGCTGCCTAACTTAGTTGACCAACCCTACCTAAAGGCCTTAATAAAAGAAATGATTATAATCTAATGAAACCACAATGTAAATGAGATCATGTTATATGATGCCTAAATAAATATTAACAATAATATATATATATTAAAAATAAAGAAATAATAATAACTATAAATAATGAATAAAGAATCTATGCATTATTATTTACTAATATGATTAAATAAATATTTAATCCTAAAGAGTCAAATTAAGAACTAGTAAAAGAGTTCTTAAGTTAAACAAAATAATTATTAACCTCACATAAATCAATTAAAGATTATTTTCAAGAAGATAATGGATTCTTGATTTCCTAAAGATTGTCTATAAAGACCCAAGCCAAGGAAAGGTTTGGGGATCCAATGTGATCTAATCATTATTATTTGTCTAAGTAATTTTGGAGAGAATTTCCAAAACCAAAGCAATCTTATACAGATATTGATATTCCATAATAGGAGAAGCCTCACCTTTAGGAGATATAGACTACTTGAATGTTGGAACCAGCTCAGGGGGACCCAGATTAAAACCAGGAACGATTCTGGGTCATGGTTGGGAGGAACGTGGTAGTTCCCAAGTTATTCGGTTAACAGATCTAAGGTCAGAGAAATATCAATTTTTATTAATTCTATGTGCCTAAGTGTGCAGGGTTCCTAGCCATTAATAAGCTGAAAGTTATAGGTATGAGGTTTTTACCTTCTCTAGTTTTATTAATTCTATTTACAATTTTTTACTTATAGTATTTATGCTCTTGATTGAGGGTTTTCAAATTTGAATACATGCTTCAAATTAATCCTATTTGTTTAAATTATGAAACTCAGTCTGAAATGTTTTAGATAAAATCTAGGGTATTTTGTTCAACTTAATTTTTATATCGCAGGTTATTTTATGTGTTTAAACTTAAACCTCGGCCTTTAAATCTTAGGTAGTTTTTTAAGTGGAAATTCTCTTAGCTTTATATTTAAACAGTTTTAGAAAGATTAAGGTCAAATAGTTTAAATTAGATTCAAAACCCTAAAAATAAATCACAGTGCTGGAAGATTTCATATTGCCAGCAAACACATCGTTCCAAAACATAATTACTCATAACACCATTACATATAAACCAAAAAAAACATCATAAAAACATTGTAAACCAATATTATAAAACGACTATCAAATTTACCCAAGGTGTGAAGGCCGAGAGCCTATCCACGATTTTCCAAATCATACTATTAAAATAACAACACTTCTAAACATTAATTCACTCATCCCAACCCTCGAATCCTGTAAGGGTTGGCTGTCGGATTTCATTTTTTCCAAACAAATTCTACCAGCAAAACCGGTCCAAAATAAAAAGAGTCCATCCCCAAACGCATAACGTTGGTGGATTTCCATGAAACTAAACCACGATAATCACCTTATACAACCATATTAACAAACAAAGGATTAAAACCTTTAAACACAGTCATAGTAAGTACAAACCCATGATCAAATCCTGTAAGTACAAAACAAAAATTACTCAACACATTATAGGGTACATTATTCACATGGGTTTTTTCCTTATAGGCTGCCTTTATTTTATTTAAAACACCGTATATAATCTACGTAACAGAGCTATGCTCGTTCCCAACAAAAATTACATACAAAGGCTACGTTGCAAATGCAAATCCTAGGCCATATGCTTACGGCTACCTGTAGAAATATGACCAAACTATATTCAAATAGATCTACCTTCTCATCTACCAAACGCATCCATTAAAAACCATATACTTTCACCATTCGCACCCTTTATCAAGCCTTGGCTATGCATGTGCCATTGCAAAGCAATGGCATTGTTAAATTAAAGAAACACGTTACAAATTTCCATAGCTATTTAAAAAACACAATCGATAATCCCATTAAGAGTCTTTTACAAACCAAAACCCATTTCATAGAAAATGGTAAACTGAACACACAGAGCTGAGTATCTTCTCAACCAGTCAACAATGTCAAATTTACAATTACAGAGACAAGCACCGGATTTACACAATCGCATTAACATAATGCCCAAAACTATATAAATAAACCCCGACATTCAAACAAACAACAAATAACTTAAACCATACATCCCACAGACTAAGTTTCGAAACCCTATGATAAAACACAGCAAGTGCAACGTATGGGTACAGGCCCTTTGTCAATCACGGGGCTTACCAGGAATTGGTTGCGGGGGGAATCCAACAACTATGCCTTCCACAACCCAGGTTACCCACGCTCTGCTCACCTGCACAACGAAAGAGAAAGTGAATCGGGTGTATGCCAAATAAAAACTGTAAACCAAACCAAAAACACAAAGTTGCAATCTTACGAACCATGCATACTTGTTAACGAACTCAGGGTAGTATGGTTGTGCTACATGAATGTGTAGGTCCTACCTAGAGCGTCAAACCTCCCTCTAAACAATAACCAAGACCAAAAGAATGACTTCAAAACCCTAATAAAGCGCTTAAGGGAGACTGCCTGCCAAAACCAAGGTGCATTCAATGCGCCAACCTGGACACCACCTCCGTGCAAATCAAAACCCACAATTGCATAGTATGGCTTCACATTTCTCACCATCGTATGAAAACCCGTCACCTTAGTCTTAAACCCTCTACTTTTGCTAATTTCTAGGATATAAGCCATAGTTTTGATGGCATAGAATATGTCATAGCATAAACCCCTTCACACTATAGTTCAAGCATACAAAATGTTACATCCAAGGTTTTAAACCTTCATCATATAGTTTTAAAACATACATATATTATAACCCCTTCTTACCATAGATATAAGGTATAGTCTAGGCTTAGGAACCTTTGTCCTATTTTAACTTTTGAGCATAGGAATAGCTTTGTTTAGGTGACAATTGTTGTAGATATTAGGACGTTGTTTTTGCCACAATCACAAGACTAAGTTCATCATCGAAATCACCTGCAGAGGAGATTATAAACACATGCATTAGTTCATGATGAACTAAATAAGCTCCGTAGCACAAGAACCTTACCTTTTCGAGTGGGCCCTTAAATGACAGAACCCCGCCACTCCACCCCTTGACATAGAGAGGTAAGTCAGCTTCTTCATTATGAACAATAAACAAATTAAATACACGTAAAACGAAAGTTAGAAGTCAAACAAAGTAAGTATCGACAATGTCAATAAATAATATAGACATGAAAAGTAATATTATAAACACATCAAAGTATAGAACAACATTATGTAGACATCATCATCACCCAGGAAAAACACATAAGGAAAGCAGCAGACCGAACTCGGCTTCAGTTCTTCAAACAAGTTTTTATTCCGCAGTAGAAATGAAGATGTCCTTAAGATCTAACAGTTAATTATTCTATAGATTTTTTTTATTTATTTTAGGGACATTACAAGTGGTATCAGAGCCTAGATTCAAACACTAAAAGACCTAATGGGCGCTACCAAACATTCGTTGCAGAAATACAAATTTCAAAACTGTATTTTAATTTTTTGTTTAAACTTACAGAAAAATTTTGTTACTAAATACTTTAATTGCGGGATCTAAAAGAATAGTCCAGATCATGGATACAGAAGAAGACAACAGGAAATCGAGAAATATGAATTCCCCAACATGGTAAGAAGAACTTGTGGTATAATTAAATTCTGATCTAATGAAAACCATACAAAGTTTGCAAGCATACTTGCAAAGCTTCAAACATGACAATTTGAATGAAAGGAAAGACCAGAAAGAAATCAATGAATATTTACTTTGAAACATGACAGGACGAAGCCCTCATGGACAGCCTACCTATTCCACCAATAAAAATAAAGAAAATAATCACTGCAAACGGGACAGTAATCACTGCAAACGGGACAATAGCCCAAGGGAAGGGGGAAAAAAAGAGCACACACTTGAGCTTCAAGAAAGAGATTATCACAGTCTTTCCAGTGATAATTCACCTTCTCCTTTTCAAAAGAGTTAGAAAAATGATGACAACCTCCAAGGAGAATTTCGAAAGATAAAATCCCCAACCTATGAAGGAGAGATGAATACTGGGGAGAAATATTAAGAATGGCTTATAGGTATGAGCAAATACTTCTGAGTACACAACTACTCTAGTGAAATGAAAGCTCATCTATCCATCTATAATTTAAATGGAAAAGCAGCTGGATGGTGGAGAAACCCAAAGCATACCAAAAAGGATGAGGTAAACGAAATCAGATGGAGTAACTTTCGCAGAATATTTCAGGCGAAATACATGTCTGAGGGATTCTTTGACAGGAAAGTGAAATAATTTCATGAGTTAAGGATGGGGTCCATGACCATGGATTCCTTCATTAACATATTTTTGGATCTGTTACATTACTTGCCTTACATAAAGGACTAGAAAGTGAAGATACAACAGTTTTTGGGATGTATTACTCCCAATTTTTGAGAGAGAATTGAGTTTGACATGCCCAAAATTTGGACACTACCTTATACAAAGCTAGCCTTTGTTATGAGCATGGGTAGCTAAGTCCTGAAAACATAAAAAAAAGTCGAGACAGGTCTAGGACCTTCTTGGACAACCGCAAACCTAGTTTTAAACCACTGCCATACAAAAAATAGAACAACAATTTTCTAGCCAACAAAAACTTCGACAAGACAGGTATGAATCCAGATATGCCTACACCAAATACCAACAAACCTGCAGCAAACGGAGGAGCCAATGCTACCCCACTGTGAATTAAATGTTGGAAATGCCAAGGGCCCCATTATGCCAGAGACTATACAAAAAATACAAATGGAGTCTTACACAATCTATAAGAAGACCCAATGGTAGAGGACATGGCTAGCACACCAAGGATCTATGCAGCACTTGATGGCCGATAAGCAAACCATCGAGCCACTATGTTCGAAATAGAAGGTAAGGTTTCAAACACTTCTATTTCGATTTTGATTGATATTGATGCTTGTCGAAGCTATGTATCACCCAATATTGTTGAAACATGTAAACTAGACAGATTAAAACATGAGAAATCATGGTTGGTACAATTAGCCACAGGTACAAAAAGAAAGGTTTCGGAAATAGTGAGAGATTGTGAGCTAAACTTGAACAGTTTTCTAGCTAAAATAGATTTAAATATTTTACCCCTAGGATCGTACAATGTACTTATTGGCATGGAATGGTTGGAACAACATCATGTCATGCTCGATTGTCTAAACAAATAAATCTTGTGCACAGATAACCAAGGGAATCAGACAAATATTCGGGGCATACCTAAGAAGGTTTCCATTAGACAGATATCCACCTTACATGCAAAGAAGTATATTAGGAAAGGATGCAAACTGCTTGCAATAAAAATCCAGGATGCAAAAGCTAAAAGAGAATAGCACATTGAGTACTTTCTGTTTCTCATGGACTTTACCGATGTATTTCCCGAGGAAATACCAGGATTACCACCAAAATGGGACTTAGATTCCTCCATAGAGATGACAACGAGGTCAATACAAGATTCAAAATGCTTATAGCGCATGAGGGCACCAGAATTGGTGGAGCTCAAGTTTTAGTTACAAGAATTGATTAAGAAATGTTATATCCAACCAAGTGTGTCCCCTTAGGGTGAACCTATACTCTTCGTAATGAATAAGGACGGTACAATGTGAATGTGCATCGATTACCGCCAACTTAAAAAGATGACCATCAAGAACTGTTACCCACTCCCTAGGATCGATGACTTATTCGATCAACTTGGGGGAGAAAATATATTTTCAAAGATCGACCTGCATTCTGGATACCATCAGGTATGAATCCACGATGAAGACATACATAAAACGACCTTTCGAACGCAATACAACCACTACGAGTTTGTAGTAATGCCATTTGGATTATCCAATGCACCAACAAATTTTATGTGCATGATGAACAATATTTTCAGTAAATACCTAGATACATGTGTATTGGTATTTATAGAATACATCCTAGTTTACTCGAAGAGTAAAGAGGAACATGAGGAGCATCTATGCATAGTACTACAGGTGTTACGAGAACACCAGCTTTATGTTAAGTTTAGTAAATGTGATTTTTACAAACCACAGATACAGTACCTAGGTCACATCATCTCTAAGAAAGGGATAGTCGTCGACCCAGAAAAGATTAAAGCCATTGAGGATTGGCCTACCCCTACCTGTGTCAAAAACATTAGGTCATTTTTGGGATTAGTGGGTTACTATCAAAAGTTCATCAAGAAATTTTCGAGGATTGCTTGTCCCATGACCGTCTTACAAAAGGAGGAAAACAAGTTTTTTATGGACGACCAAGTGCGAGGAAAGTTTTCAGAAGCTTAAGCATCTTCTGACTACTGCACCGATACTACAAATTGCAGATCCCGATGGGGATTTCATTGTTTGCACATATGCAAACAAGGAAGGACTTGGAGGATTCCTCATGCATAATGACTGTGTGATCTATTAAGAGTCACAAAAATTAAAGGAACACGAACAAAATTATCCCACCCACGATCTTGAGCTAGCATCCATTATCCATGCCTCGAATATGTGGAGGCACTACCTCATGGGCAAGAAGTTTCTTTTGAAGACATCCAACATGATTCTGAAGTACTTATTCGACCAACCAGATCTAAATTCCAGGCAAGCCAGATGGTTGGCCTTCCTTAGCAAGTACCATTTTGAATTAAATCATATAAAGGGAAAGGAGAATAAAATTGTCGATGCTTTAAGTTGACGAGCTCATATGTTATATGAGGTAACCTTAAGCCAAACTGATCCGGATTTGCACGATAGGATCAAAATGGAAAACGGAGTTGACCATTTCTATGTTGAAATCTTGAAGAAGATTCAATAGGATTGGTTGTTTCAACAACAAAAAGAGTATAAGGTATATGAGACCAAACTATTGTGGTCCAAAGATATATTGTATGTTCCGGTAGGAGGGCACATCAGGTCCATCAACCTAATGGAGCTCCATCGGAAACCCTACTCGGGGCCTCCGAGATATCAAAAGATGATATCAGCAATAAAGAAACACTTTTTCTGGCCTAAGTTAAAGGCCGACATAATGTTATTTATTGCAAAATGTCAAGAATGTCAGCTAGTCAAAGCTAAGCACCAACATCCTTCATGATTGTTGCAATCATTAACCATTCCGGAATGGAAGTGGTAGGTCATTAGTCTGGATTTTATTACGGGTATATGGAAGAGCAAGAAGAAAAATGATTCCATCTTTGTAGTGGTTGACAAGTTATTGAAAGAGGCACACTTTATCCAAGTTAAGTCAACCTACAAGGCAATTCACATTGTCGACATATTCTTAAAGGAGATATTCAGATTGCATGGGATACCCAAGGCAATCATCTCGGATCAAGACACGAAATTTATCGAAAACTTTTGGAGATATTTATTCTCCATTTTAGAGACGCAATTAAACTTTAGTACTGCTTAGCACCCGCAGACGGACGGGCAGACAAAATGGGTAAACCATATTTTGGAAGACATGCTTAGAATGTATGTTATGAACAGTCCCACCAAGTGGGAGGATTATCTGCACCTCGTGGAATTTGCGTATAACAACAGATACCAAACCTCCACCAAGATGAGTCCCTTAGAGGTACTCTATGGTCAGAAGTGTAGAACACTGGTTACTTGGGATAGCTCGGTGCTACGACTCATGTTAGGGCCAGAATTACTAACAGACTTGGAATAGTTAGTCACCAATGTTCAACAAAACATTAAAAAAGCACAAGACCTCCAGAAGAGTTACGCGGATAAGAAAAGTAAAGATAAAGATTATATGATCGACGAACATGTTTACTTAAAAGTAAAAGCGAAGGGAATCTCATTAATATTGGGAAGATACAGAAAGTTGGAACCAATATTTTGCAGACCCTTTGAGATACTGACCAAGAGAGGGCCAAAACATATAAATTAGCCTTACCTGCTCACATAAAGGTTCATAATGTTTTCCACGCATCTTTATTGAAGAAATATGTATATGATACTAAACATGTTATTGATTGGTCCTTGTTACAGGTGCAACCTGAAGGGAAATTTGTACCTGAATCCCTTCATATTCTAGACAAAAGAGAAGTACAGCTCAAGAGGTGCACCATAGTCCAGTTGAAAGTGTAATGGAAGCACTTTGAATCTGATGAGGCAACTTGGGAGAATGAATTCACCATGAGAGAGGATTACCCTGCCTTATTTCACGACTTCATTCCTAGTCCCTAGAACACCGGGACGGTTTTGTTCTAAGCAGGGAGGGATGTAATATCTTGAATTTTGACCTTAATAATAATGGGCATGAGTTCCATTGCACATGAGTTACTCTGTTGTTTATGTTTGTATATTGGGCATAAGGCCCCACTGCAGATGAGTTATGTTGATTAGTTAGATATATTTGGCCTAAGCCAATGCATATATTTTATTTATCATGTATGCGATTGTATATGTTGGGCATAGACCCTTATGGACATGATTATTGTCATAGTACAATGTATTGGGTGTATTATGTTATCTACCTTAAATGCATATACTCAGATGATTATTGTGATAAGATGTGCAGAAGGCTGGATGCAAAATTGAGTTCTATAATGTGTTGGGCGTGGAACCTGAAGGACATGAGTGATGAGATTTTGTGTTGACCGCAAGATCTAGAGCACATGAGTTATGAGATTTTGTGTTGACAATAAGCTCTAGATCACATGAATTATAAGAAATGGAAGTGTTGGTCATAATCCTTGGAGCATTCCAAATTGATGTTGAGCATAATCTCTGGAGCATCGGATCATTGGCCATTGCATCCCTAGGTGTATTATACAAGTACATCCTAGAATTAGTGTTGTGCGAGAGGTTCTGGAATTGCCATAAGTGTAACTCCCAGTTTTTATCATTGAGCTTGGGCTCTGAATAGTGCTAAGAGTTACTGAAATTAATTGTGTTGAGTGAGAACGACTCTAGCGTTGATCTTTATCTTACTTATTTTTAAGTTGATTAAATAGAATTTTGAATTTCTACCTCTCATCAAGTACTAAAGAACTACCATGATACACGAGGTAATCCAACATGAAAGGAAGTTTAGAGATGCCTAACTTAGTTGACCAACCCTACCTAAAGGCCTTGATAAAAGAAATAATTATAAGCTAATGAAAGCACCATGTAAATGAGATCATGTTATATGATGTCTAAATAAATATTAACAATAATGTGTGTGTGTGTGTGTGTGTGTGTGTGTGTGTGTGTGTAATGAATAAAAAGAGTAAATATATATATTAAAAATAAAGAAATAATAATAACTATAAATAATGAATAAAGAATATATGTTATTATTTACTAAAATGATAAAATAAATATTTCATCCTAAAGAGTCAAATTAGGAACTAGTAAAAGAGTTCCTAAGTTCAGCAAAATAGTTATCAACCTCACATAAATCAATTAAAGATTATTTTCAAGAAGATAATGGATTCTTGACTAACTAAAGTTTTGAAACAACTGCCATTTTTCCTAAAGATTGTCTATAAAGACCCAAGCCAAGGAAAGGCTTGGGGATCCAATCTGATCTGATCATTATTATTTACCTAAGTAATTTTGGAGAGCATTTCCAAAAGCAAAGCAATATTATACAGAACCTGATATTCCAGAATAGGAGAAGCCTCGTCTTTAGGAGCTCTAGACTACTTGCATGTTGGAACCAGCTTCGAGGGATCCGGATTAAAACCAGGAACAGTTTCGGGTCATGGTTGGGAGGAACGTGGTAGTTCCCAAGTTATCAGATTAACAAATCTAAGGTTAGAGATATCTCAGTTTTTATTAATTATGTGTGCTAAAGTGTGCAGGGATCCTATCCATTAATAAGCTAAAAGTTGCAGGTATGATGTTTTTACCTTCTTTAGTTTTATTAATCATATTTACATATTTTTACTTATAGTATTTATGCTCTTGATTGAGGGTTTGCAAATTTGAATTAATGCTTCAACTTAATCATATTTGTTTAAATTATGAAACTTAGACTAAATTTTTTTAGATAAAATCTAGGGTTATTGTAGGCTATTTTATTTGTTTAAACTTAAATTTCATCCTTTAAATCTTAGGTAGGTTTTTAAGTGGAAATTCTCTTAGCTTTATATTTAAACAGTTTTAGAAATAGTAAGTTCAAATAGTTTAAATTAGATTCAAAACCCTAAAAATAAATCACAGTGCTGGCAGATTTCATACTGCCAGCAAACGCATCGTTCCAAAACATAATTACTCATAACACCATTATACATAAACCAAACAGTACATCATAAAAATGTTGTAAACCAATATTATAAAACGACTATCAAATTTACCCAAGGTGTGAAATCCGAGAGCCTATCCATGATTTTCCAAATAATACTATTAAAATACCAACACTTCTAAACATTAATTCACTCATGCCAACCCTCGAATCCTATAAGGATTGCCTATTGGCTTTCATTTTTTCCAAACAAATTCTACCAGCAAAACCTGTCTAATAATTTACAGTAAAAACAAATACACATCCAATCTAAACAGAGTCCATCCCCAAACACATCACGATGGTGTATTTCCAAGAAACTAAACCACGATAATCACCACATACAACCATATTAACAAACAAAGGATTATAACCTTTAAACACAATCACAGCAAGTACGAACCTGGGATCGAATCATATAAGTACAAAATAAAAATACTCAACACATTATAGGTTTCACTATTCACGCAGGGTTTCACCTTATAGGTTTCCCATATTTTATTTAAAACATTGTATATAATCTACGGAACAGAGCTACGCTCGTTCCTGACAAAAATTATATACACAGGCTACATTGCAAATGCAAATCCTGGCCCATATGCTTACGAATTCCTGTAGAAAAATGACCAAACTATAAACAAATAGAGCTACCTTCTCATCTACCAAATGCATCCATTAAAAACCATATACTTTCACCATTCACACCCTTTATCAAGCCTTGGTTATGCATGTGCCATTGCAGAGCAATGGCACTATTAAATTAAAGAAACGAATTACAAATTTACAAATCTATTTACAAAACAAAATCGATAATCCCATTAAAAGTCTTTTAAAAACCAAAACCCATTTCATAGCAAATGGTAAACTGAAAACACAGAGCCAAGTATCTTCTCAACCGGTCAACAATGTCAAATTTACAATTACAGAGCCATGCACCGTCTTTACACAGCCACATTCACATAATGCCCAAAATGATACAAATAAACCACAACATCCAATCAAACAACTAATAGCTTAAACCATACATCCCACAGACCAAGTTTTGAAACCCTCTAAAAAAACAAAACAAGTGTAACATATGGTTACAGGCCCATTTCCATTCGCGGGGGTTACCAAGAATTGGTTGTGCGGGCAATCCAACAGTTCTTCCTTCCATAACGCAGGGTACCCACGCTCTGCTCACCTGCACAATGAAAGCGAAAGTGAATCAGAAGTATGTCAAATCAAAAGTGTAAACCAAACCAAAAACACAAAGGTGTAATCTTACGAACCATGCATCCCTGTTAACAAACTCAGGTTTATCTGGTTGTACTGCATGAATGCGCAGCTCCCACCTAGATTGTGAAACCTCCCTCCAAACAACAACAAAGACCAAAATAATGACTTCAAAACCCTAATAAAGTGCTTAAGGAAGACCTCCTACAAAAACCAAGCTGCATTCAATGTGCCAACCTGGCCACCACCTCCATGCAAATCAAAACCCACAATTGCATAGTATGGATTCACATTTCTTACCATCACATTAAACCCCATCACCTTAGTCTTAAACCCTCCACTTTTGCAAATTGCTAGGATATAAGCCATAGTTTCGATGGCATATAATATGCCATAATATAAACCCCTCCACACTATACTTCAAGCATACAAAATGTTACATCCAAGTTTTTAAACCTTCATTATATAGTTTTAAAACATGCATATATTATAACCCCTTCTTACCATAGGTATAAGGTACCGTCTAGGCTTAGGACCCTTTGTCCTCTTTTAACTTTTGAGCATAGGAATATCTTTGTTTAGGTGAGAATTGGTGTAGATATTAGGACGTTGTTTTTGCCACGATCACAATACTAAGTTCATCGGTGAAATCACTTGTAGAGGAGATTACAAACACATGCATTAGTTCATGATGAACTAAGCAAACCTTGTAGCATAGGAGCCTTACCTTTTTGAGTGGGCCTTTAAGGGACAGAACCCTACCACTCCACCCCTTGACATAGAGAGGTAAGTTAGCCTCTTCATAATGAACAATAAAAAAATCAGATACACGGAAAATGAAAGTAAGTGTTATACACCTGAATGGCACCTCTCCATCCGAGTGCCGACATCCCTCATGTTGGCACACAAAAGGACATCTATGGATAGAGGTTTTCCCAAAACACTATAGATTGGCTTACTGTACAGTACATTATTCCTCCATCCAGCTGGTTACTTTGCCATTTTACTATGTTAAGTTGTATTCGCAACTCTTCATATATGCAACTCGCGCATCATTCGTGAGTGTCGGTTGTAGCAAGTCGCGAATGGATGTATTCGTGGGTTGCTCTTATAGCAACTCAGGCTCATTCGCAGGTTGTCGTTCTACATACCCGCTAATATGTCCCTTGACATTTAAAAATAAAAACACGCGATGATCTGAGATTAGTTAAGCCATTTTACCTTAATCCTCTTAACTGTCTCAACCTCCTCAACCTTCGAAACTGCCTTATTTCCTCCATATAAATACAGGCCTTGGGGAGGGTGTTTGGATATACATTTGGAGAGAAAAGTTATGCTGGTGGATTGTATACAGAAGTCTTTGGAGCAGTGGAACTCAAAATCCTTTGGTTATAGAGGAGTCCTTGTCTCAGGCATTGGGTTGTAATCTGAACTCTTTCCATTGTTGATAATAAAGAGAATCCTTCTTCCATATGTGTTTCATGTATCTTGGTTTGATAAATGTTTATGTTTCTGCATTTTCTATATTATTTATCTAACCTGCTTATATATATATATGAATCATCTTGTATCTGGAAGATTGACTCATGACAGGTGGAAGAGGAGCAACCTTGAAGACTTTGGAGAAGAAGCAGAATAGAAGAGGACTAGCAAGGATCGACCTTCGTTAATCGAGTAAGTCTTTCTCATCCTCCTATTTCCTTTACTGCACTCTAGAAGTCAATTGTCTGCAATTTAATTGAGTATGATGGTAAACCCATACCTATGGTTATTAGGTGTGTAATCCTGTACAACAGAACTGGTGACTCTGCTGGGGAGCCCGGTTTGCTGTAGGTTTTTTTTGTCCCCCTGACCAGTCTTTTCTTGGAAGTCTGTGTGTGATCTTTTATCCTATTTCATACTTGCCTCAGTATTTGAAAGTCTTTGTGTTTTTCTTTGTTTTTGAGAAAAAATTTATACCCATTCGTGAGTTGTTCTTCTGAACAGTCGTGAATACAATTTTTCATTTGCGGGTTGATGGACTGGACAGTCACGGATCATCCGCGGGTTGCACTTATAGACAGTCGTGAATATGCCTGGAAGTAGGGATTTTTAACTTAAAGTTTGCTTGTTCTTTTCTTTGTATAATCCTTGTTTTCTGAGTATATTTTCCTTATGAATGCTAGGTAGCTTGTCTGAATGCCTTAGGTGGTCAAACTTTGTGCTTTTCGAAAGCCCTTGAGTCTTTTTTGCTTAGATTATTTACTGTTTGCATACTGAAGTATTTTGTCATGTTTGGGTTGTGGGTTAAGGTATCTTTGTCCAGATCAGTGATCAGGGTCTTGGGCTCTGTTTGTTCCAGTTTGTCTTCTGAAAGTGGCTAGTTGTCACTTGCCTTTGTAAGTCTATAGTGATTTTTGTCATTGTTTGCACCCAAGCTAGGGTTCCTAGCCTTCCTTTGTTGGTGGTCTTTTGGTTCTGTCAGCCTGTTTGCTTCAGTTTGATGCTTTTATACTGTTTATTTGATTCAAGTTTGCACAAGCATAGTGCATTGTAGATGCATAGTAGAATTTTGAGTATTTTTAAAAAAGTGAAAAAAAAACATTGTTAAACTTTTGCATTTTTTTTTTGCATCAGTAGTGTTTATTTCAATTTAAAAATATTATCTCAAAAACTACAAAAAATATAGGCTTAGTTTCTCTTATCACTGCTTTCAGTTCATCAATATATATTTGCAAGAAAATAAAAAGAAGTTTGTTTTTGTAATGGTAATTTTGCTTTGAATACACCTTATTTTCATTTATTTCTTGTTTGAGTCAAAACATCATAAAGTATACCACTCCATTTCCTCTTGAGTAAAGAACAGCCCTTTAAAATGAACGCATAAATTAAAATTTGCTAATAAGTTTTGTTTTTAGGGGCCTTTCACCTACTAGCTTAGGCTAGACTTGTGGGCTAGGAAGTGTAAACTTCCTGCAAGTTATAAAACTCAGACGTAGTGGACCTTTCTTTAGGTAAATCCTTGACTTTATTGACTGTATCTGGGAAGCTCCTCTCAAACGGGAGTTAAGCACTAGGCCGCATGGACGCTTGGACAGAGGAGATAACCCTCTGAATCCTTGTCAAAGCGTAACTCAGGAATTTTACACATCTGGGGATTCTGTCCTAGAAAGAGTTTCGGGCTTAGCTACCCTGCCAATGCGTACGAGTTCGGCTTGTGACTATCCCCCCAGACTATTGATATTGCCAAGGTAGCCTTTAGTCTCTTGTCTTTTATGGTTCATACCTAGATAAACCAGAAGGTTATTTCTGGTTCACCTTGAAAGGGCTTGGAAGGTAACCCTTGTTGAAAGTGTAGGAGGGCAGTTGGGTGATTCCTCCACTTGTGCCTAAGAACCACTTCAAGGATGCCAAGTAATCATTCATCAGCTTTCTTCGAGAAAGTATATCTTTTACCCTGGTTTGATTGATTGAGGCTTTAGGAATTTTATAGTGTATGCTCTGTGGTTTTGCCTGTGTTTAGTTGGCCTTAGGGTGTGATTTGCTAAATTTTCAATTCTGGAAGACCAACCTATTAGAAGGTCAAGAAGGTTAAGAAACCTTCCTCCTCTCACCACATTGGAGCCTCCACCTTTACCAAAAAGGCGGAGATTAGACACAGACGGTTCATTTGAACCTGTAGGAATAAGTGAAGTTCTTGGTGAACCAGAACTCATTGCTAACCGTTTTGATCTTGACACAGTTGAGATAGAAGAATTGCAGACTGACGAGTTTGCAAGAAACTTTAACACTCCCTTGACTAATTTAAACGATCCTGTGATCGTTCAAGTTAGACCTTTTGATTCACCAGTGCTAGGTGTCCCTGTGGGTAGGGTCATGTCTTCTGCTGAAGAAATTCCTTTTGTGTTCACCTCAACCCTTTCGATTGAAGGGGTACTACCTCCCTCGGTAAGTGCCCCTAGATCTAGTTTTCCTTCTACACCTTTGACTCCAGCGAGTCGGGTGGTTCAACCACCGGTTCACTCAAACTCAGGAGGTACTTCTGGTGACATGGTTATTGGAATCCCCAGTATACCTACCATTCCTTCTTCCTATCCCTATACTACCCAGAGTGGTCCGATAGGATCCTCGGCATATGCCCAAGGATTTTCTTGGAATGGGGGGCACATTCCCCCATCCAGTCCATGCGTAGGTCCACCTCCTTCCTATGTAGGAGTGCAGTTTGGGAGCAACACCTCTTATGGGAAAAGCTTCCAAACCCCTATTTCGATCCCATACACGAGCTCTCCCTTTTCGTTGTTTAGCGGAGGGATACCTGCTCCTATTTTTCAGACCCCTACTTCTATGGGGACGACCCGAAATTCTTACACTGCACCTCCCACACAAAATCATGTGGCTTACGTATGGAATCTGTTTCAAAGAAACCTTCCTGCTTCACAAACGGTGGCTGGGGGCAACCCCACTTTTTCCCATGGGCATTCGGGGGCAGGTCCCTCTAATCCCCAAGCTGGCACATTTAGTTCCCCAGTTAGGCCCAAACTTCCATTCCTGGCAACTTTAAACTTTCCAAACTTGTCAAAATTGATGAATGACCCAATGAGGCATGACCCCTTGTGGCCACCTGTTCCCACCAAATTGCCATCGGACATCCCTAAGTTTGAAGGTAAAGCTGGTGAAGATCCTGGGGCACATGCCATGGTGATAAGACCATTGGAAGAGCAGTTGTTGATGAGGGGGCATCTACATGTGTTATGTCCTTGGCATATTGGAAAGCTCTTGGATCCCCAGAGTTGGTCCCATCAAACACTTTACTTACTGCTTTTGATGGAAGATCCTTCCGTCCGCATGGTATCCTGCCGGCTTTTGAGATTAAGTTGGCAGGCAAAGCAGTGTCTGTTGAAGTAGAAGTGATTGATGCTCCTTTGGACTACAATTTGCTTCTGGGAAGGAATTGGACTTATGCGATGTCCGCTATTGCGTCGGTCATTTTTCGTGTAGTGGTTTTTCCACATGAGGGCAAGTTGGTTACTGTTGATCAACTTGATTTTACCCAAAAAGGTCATTTAGAGTCAAATGAGTCTGCTGTTCCATTGGTTGATCAGGTCAAACCTATTGCACATAGCTTGGGGGCTGGAATGTACACATCACTGATGGGCACATTTGATCTTCCAGCCCCGATTAATTACATTGGTTCTACTAGTGTGGGGAAGTCCATCGCTACGGTTGTCGATAGGACTGATCCTTGGGTCCTCCCAACTCCCCATGAACCAGAAGTGCCCTTATCGACAGTGGAGGTAGCTTATCAAGCCATCACTCAAGCCATTGTTGATCCCATTCCAGATCCTCTAACAGTCTCGGATGATCTAGAAGAAGTCTATTTGCCCGCATGGGCGGAAAACTCTTCACATTCTATAGATTGCTTAGACACTGTTTTACCTTCCAATGAAGCTATTCTGGAAGCCATGAGTGGACGTGATAATATTTGTGAGGATCTTCATCATCGATCCTATTTTCTTCCAGAACTGAGCAGGATAGAAAACCAAGAGTTTCGAGTGAGACTGTCAGAAGATGTTGATATACCTATCAACCCTTTGCCTAGGGAAGGAGTGTTTGCCGAGGGGAATATGGCAAACATTTCCGCCACTATACCTATTAACATCTCTGTGAACCCAGATGTCATGGAAAACATCTATATAGGTGCAAACTGCTCTCCTGAGGAGATTGCTATCTATACTGCCTGTTTTAAGGAATTCTGCGATATCTTTGCCTGGTCATATGAGGAGATGCTAGGCATACATCCATCTATTGTTGAACATGAAATCCAAACCTATCCTGATGCCAAGCCAGTTCGACAAAAATTAAGACCCGTGAACCCGCGTAAAGCGGCGGCTGTGAAGGCAGAAGTTGAAAAGCTGTTGAAAGCTGGTTTCATATATCCCATAGCTTTGACTGAATGGGTGTCCAACCTTGTTCCTATTGATAGAAAGCAAGGGACTATTCGCGTTTGTACAGACTTTAGAGACCTCAATAAAGCCTGTCCTAAGGACAACTACCCCACACCATTTATTGATCAGATCATAGATGCATGTGCGGGAAGTGAGGTGTTTTCGTTTATGGATGGTTTCTCCGGCTACAATCAAATCCAAATCAAACCGGAATACCAACATAAAACTGCTTTCATTTTCCCTTGGGGTACATTTGCATATAACAAAATTCCCTTTGGATTGAAAAATGCTGGGGCAACCTTTCAGCGGGCTATGAACTTTTCTTTTCATGACATTAAAGCCATTGTCGAACCATACCTGGATGATCTACCTGCACATTCTCGCAAGAGGATCCAACATCCAGATCATTTAAGGTTGATCTTTGAAAGATGCAGATATTATAAAATTCGCTTGAATCCCCACAAGTGTATATTCTGCGTCGAGTCAGGAAGATTACTCGGATTCATTGTCTCTAATAGAGGCATCCAAGTGGATCCTTTGAAAGTTGAGGCCATTGAAAATCTTCCTCCTCCTCGTTCTCTCAGGAAACTTCAAAGCCTGCAAGGAAAGTCTAACTTTCTTCGACGTTTTATCCTTAATTATGCCAAGATCACTAAAGGTTTCATGCGCCTGCTCAAACAGGACACACCATTTGTATGGGATGAGACCGCACAACCTGCATTCGAGGCATTGAAAGAAGCTTTGATGTCGACACCTTTATTACGTCCACCAGATTATTCTAGGGATTTCATATTATATCTGGCCACGTCGGAGTCGACCATTGGGGTAGTACTAGTCCAGGAGGACGATAAGCTCGTTGAGCATGTCATTTATTATCTTAGCTGTGCTTTGGCCAGACCTGAGCTTAGATACTCCCACGTCGAGAAATTAGCCTTAGCAGCTGTCTATGCTGTGCAGAGGTTACGTCACTACATTTTACTAAGGACCACCACAGTAATGGCAGATGTAAATCCATTCCAATATGTTTTATCCCAACGGATTGTTGGGGGGGAATTTAACAAATGGATAGTCATTCTCCAGGAGTTTGACTTGGATTTCCAGTCCACTAAGTCTAAGAAGTCCTTAGTTTTTGCTGAGCTTATAGCAGAATTTCCCACTGAAGAAAATGTAGCGGTTGAGGATGACTCATTCCCAGATGAGCACATCTTCTTGATAGCCACCTCTGATCCTTGGTACGGAGATATTATTATATATCTCCAGACTTTGAAGTATCTTGCCACTTCCTCTAGGGAGGAACGACGTAAGTTACGCCTTCATGCCAAGAACTACCTCATTATAGGAGATACATTATATCAACGAGGGGTAGATTCCGTCTTGCGTCGCTGCCTTACTCATGAGGAAGCGAAGATTGTCCTAAATGATTCCCATTGTGAAGCATGTGGGGGTCATTTATCTAGGTTAGCAATGGCCTAGAAGATATTGCGTGTTGGTTATTTCTGGCCCACGATCTTTAAAGATTGTGTGGAAGCCGTGAAGCGCTATCATCCATGTTAGCTTTACACCAGGAAGATGCAGTCGCATCCTACTCCGTTATTTCCCGTTGTCTCTGTAGGCCGCTTCATGAAATGGGGGATTGATTACGTGACATGCAACCCAGTCTCGGCTGGGGGGCATAAATACATCATTGTCGCTGTTGACTATTTTACAAAATGGGCAGAGGCAATGCCTACTTTCAAAGACAACGAGGAAACAGCAGCTTTCTTTGTTTTCAATCAAATTATTGCAAGGTTTGGTATTCCCAAAGTGATTGTCACTGACCATGGCAGTCATTTTCAAAATAACATGATGACGGAACTGACTACTATGCTCGGATTTAGACAAGAACATTCTTCTCCATACTATCCGCAAGCAAATGGTCAGGTTGAGGCTGTTAACAAGACTTTAAAAACTATCCTTAAATGGACAATTGATATAGCCCATTCTAATTGGCACATCATGTTATATCCTGCTCTTTGGGCTTACAGAACTAATGTCAAGACTGCCATGGGTTATTCCCCTTTCCAACTCGTTCATGGGGTGGAAGCAGTTACTCCAATTGAATGTGAAATCCCATCTTTGAAGACAGCCATTCATGTGTTACAAGATACGACTGAGCTTGAGGAACATCTGGTACATTTAGAACACCTTGATGAACAACGTAGAGATGCGTTGACTGCTAATCAGGCTCATAAAAATAGGGTTAAATCTCAATATGATAAAACAGTCAAACCTAGGGTTTTCTCTGAGGGGGAACTTGTCTTGCTTTGGGACCAAGATAAATAACCTCTGGGGGTAGGAAAATTCAAGGCTATGTGGTTAGGACCCTATGTCGTGTCGAAGGTATTAAGTAAGGGTGCATATGAATTAGTTGATTATGATGGGAATAAGCTACATGAGCCTAGAAATGGGCTCTACCTAAAGAAGTACTACGCTTAGGCTTAGCACTTTTTCTTGTATTTTAGTGTATGTATTTTTTATGTACATTAGGTTGTCAGTTTTGTTTTTTATATTGTCTGTTGGTTGTTGTAGATGTCTTCTGACATGTATATAGGTTTCCCTGATGGCGCCAGTCGTCACACTTGTAACCTGGCTTCGGCAGCATGGGTTATCTATTCTCCCTCAGGACAGCTTGTTGCCGTGGGAGGCACTTGTCTAGGTCCTGCTTCTAATAATGTTGCTGAGTATAGGGCTGTAATTGAGCTCCTATGGGATGCTTTGTCACATGGCATCACCCAGCTTGAGGTCCGTTTGGATTCTCAGTTGGTAGTTTCCCAGCTCAATCAAGCTTATCAGGTACGAAATCCTATCTTGTTACGTCAGTTCATGCAAATTTGTTTATTGGAAAGACATTTTGAAGTTATTACTTTCAATCATATTCCACGAAACCAAAATTCATTGACTGATGCATATGCTAATTACATTTTGGATTGGCATCTCACACACATTTTATAAAAATATACAGCAAACATATAAAGAACACTTGTAAATAAGCCGACAACCAACATCAATATATATATATATATATATATATATATGTAAAATATCTATCTGTAGATAGGTCGAGTATGATCCGTAGATCCCATCATATACAAAATGTACAAAAATGTGGATCATAGTCCATCAAAATGCCCTAGGTCTAAGCTGGATCACCCTGTCCACTAGGACCACCTTGGTCCCCATGATCTCTATGCATCCTGTATTCCTCAGCCTCCTCGGCTTCGGTATCCTCCACCGCATCTCTGTATACGAGTACTGCTCTCACCACTCGTCTGAAAAGACGTAGCCAAACCGGTGGAACCCCAACTACGAACCCCTGCATGGCTGCAGGGATATGCTCTATCCGTATGGTCAATACTCATTGGGTTAGCATGGCTATCTTTCCCTCTAGTACTCTGATCAGTCTCTGATCCTCACCCACGACAGGACACATGAACATACGAGGGTGCCCCTCAGGGCGGACTGGTCCAATATCTGCATTTTGACACATAAATAGGATTAAGACTTGTACATATGTATATATCTATCATTTGAAAAATTCATAAAAAATTGATAATGATAAAAAATTAAAAATTACTTACCCATCTCTCCCCATTCTCCTCCTGGAGGAAGGACAAGGTCAGGGTCACCTCAGAATTCCATTCCGGCATATGGAAACTGTTCCAATGCCGGAAACTGTCGTTCCCACCATGTGTAGAAGTCAACATCATATACGCTATGTACTATGTCTCCTCCTCCTTGACGGAGGAAGATGTCTCCCCACTGGCTCAGCCTTGGCTGACATGGAGATCTGACCTATAGTGGTATAGCAGGGCTCATGGCTGGTACTCTCGAAGAAGAAGAATGCCACTAATATTCTTGCATAGCCAAAATTCTTGCGTCTTCCTCTCTTGCAATCGGATAATTGCCTCCTCATAATGGGGGAAAATCCCGAGCACCAATCATAGAGAGCACCTCTAAAACAGTCAACTGCCACCCTCATTTGGTTCTTGGTGGCCATATGTAACCTTGTTGATCCTGCAAGTCTCACAATGGTACTAGCTAATACCTGGAGAGTAAGATCCTGGATGTCTGCAATTAGAACGTTGCTTCCTTTCTTCTGAGTACCCAGTGTACAGAATATGTCTACATAGTTTTGGATACTTAAGGGGTCACCGCCCCTGCCAGTGCCCTCCAAGTTCACCGGTTCTCCCCGTTGTGACAACCCAGTAATGAAATATATGTCTTCCACGGTAAGATCTAAGGTCTCACCTTGAAGATTGAACATCCCCATCTCATGATCCCAGTAATTGACCATGAACTCCAGTATGCAGACATTGGCCCGCATGGGTGATGTACAAAAGAACTTCAGCAGCCCACTGGTCCTCAATGCCTGTATGGTGGGCGCACTTTGGAGCGCCGCATGATCCATTATTTCGTGCTCCCTTTCCCTCCACTCCAGAACCATATTTTACCTGGAAAATACAAGCAACTGGATTCAGTATTTCCATATCAAAATTTAAAAATCTTGCATATTTTTTAAGTTTTTTCCCACTGCGTAGTATTCACGACAATCTATTGAGGCAGGTCGCGGATCATTCGTGGCTGTCTAGTTAGGCAACCCGCGAATATAACGCGTATTCGCGAGTTTCCCTCTTAGCAACCCGTGAATGCGCACTGCCGTAATTTTGGGTGTTGTTTAATACTAAATTCACAATTAAACCTAATATTTGTTTGGATCAATTTGACGAGCTTAGGGTGTAGTGTTACCTGTAGCTGACGGATTCCGATTCCGACGGTCCAATTGTCCACAATGATCGATCAACGGTAGAGGGTAAACTTTGTTTTTTTTGGCTCAAAAGTTCAAATGGTGAGTTTGTTTTAATTTTCAAGCTATTTATAGAAATTATATTTCATAAAGTGGGTCTTTTTCCATAGTTTGAAATGCCAATTAACTAATATCACCCTCTTTGTGCCTTGAAACAGGTTTATCACTTTTTACAAAGTGTTGTTTCTCCAATAGGGTGGTTTTGCTATTTCCAACACATGTTGGCATCTTTTCACTCCACATTAACCTTAGTATTCAACATTTTGCCATGGACTATGGTATTCTAAGCCATTAGTCCCTTGTCTCTACCATCGTTCTTTCGTGGCTAGGGCCCTTATTTCATGAGTATCCTTCTTATATGCCTTTGCCATTCTTTGGTACCGATGTCGTCACTGTTTCAGGTTCAAGGGTCTCCTCTTAGCTATTTTTCACGCCAAATAGAGCTTATTCGGAATCTCTTTTTACAAGCTATCCCTTTATAGGACTCCCCGCCCTTATGGAGTTTCTTTAGGCCCAGGTCTGACTCCTCCAAAGCAGACTTGACTGCCGAGTTATCTCGTCCGTTCAAGCTCGTTAAGAATATGTGAATGGGCATCCGCATTGGTGGTAGGTTATCTCTTCCGCGGACCATGCGGAATAATACGAGAAATGATCACTCTCTTTTCTTTTGAATTGAGAAGAGTATTCTCAGGCATAGGTTTATCACTTTTCCGGACTTGAGGGACTAAATTTATGGAAAAGGAACACCCAGTTTGAGCTTAGTTTTCTCTTTTTCATGCTCTGGACCCAAACATGAAAAAGATTCCGAGTGTACTTTGTGTCTTTGTCATGCTCGTTAAACACTTAAGAACAAAGCAATGAGTTTATTGTTGTAAGCCCCATTTCTCGTAACCAAATGGATCTTTCCGAGTGATCTTTCTTTCCTTCACACTCGTAAAACTCAAGCTATTTTATGTTGTTCTGGAAGGAGCGTTGGGTAGGTGGTAATTTAACCTTTTTCAGACCTCCCTGACTAAGTATGAAAAAGGTTCACCTTTTCTTCTTCTGAAGTTAAGAGAGTTCTTCTGTGGTTTGTTTTATACTTTTTTGGCCTCAGGAGACTAAATTGGACGAAAAAGGACCCCCCTAGAGTATTCTTTGGATTTTTCAGACTCTCTAAATGTGAAAACACCAGCTGAGCATGTACTAGTTCAGGCTCATTAAATCCACGAATCAGTGACACTATCAAGCATTATTTTCCCATCTCTTCAAGCTTGTTAAAAAATGAAGAGGGAACCGAGTTTACTTTCCTGGACTCGTTAAAATTTAACAAGGAAGGTAAGGAAGAAGTTTTCTCTTATTTTCAGTAATGGCAGCATGTCATCCTTGAACATAGCACTCTTTTTTTTCTGATATCCATGTTTCAGTGTTCACTTGTGTTTAACTATCACTTTGAGTTTCTTACTCCTCCTCTTGTCCGTTATACCTAGGGAATCTGATCATGTCTCCTACATGACAGATAGTTCTAGTTGTTCTATTTATAAGTTATACGCTGCCTTGGGTCATCTCTATGTTGTGCTCCCTGTTCAAGGACTCTTCCCAATGTCTAATCTATCGCCTGATCCCATCATTGTTATATCTGTTATCTATTTGTGCCTCCCTTCTTTTGCCTAGTTCCTAGTCACTCTTGTGATCCGTTGGAGGATTTGTTTCCTTCCTTATCACAGCATGGTTTCGTTTCAGTACTTCCTGATGACGAAGACCTGGAGTTTTGACGATCGTACCTCAGGATTCACTTTCCTCATTGGTGAATTCCTTTGCTTCAGTTGTCAATTATCACCTATTGGTTGACAAACTGTTGAATCCTCTCCATGTTTGACTTCAGCTTACCCTTATTCACATGGCTCGGATTGTACTGGTTCTTTGGGATCCTTTATGAAGACCTTAGTTCCTCACCTATGGACTAAGTTGTGCAAGATTATGTTCTATTCATCTACATAGCTTCCAGATATTTGTAGACTCATCATTATTGTATATTGTGGCTTCGATCCACCTTTGTAATATACGTGGTTTTCTACCCGTATCATATGATGTACTCAAATATTGTAAAGGAGCTAGTGTTACAGTATATTGAACATAGCATCCTCAGATGTAACTTTGTATATGACATTACTATGTATTTGTTTCAGGTACTCTCTCTGCTCCATTGGATTTCTGAGTTCTCCAAAGCTACATATTATAATGTATTTCGGCCATCGCTTCCCTCTGACCTCACACATTAGGGGGCATCTGTTATACACCTAAATGGCACCTCTCCGTTCGAGTGTCGACACCCTCATGTTGGCACACAAAAGGACATCTATGGATAGAGGTTTTCCCAAAACACTATAGATTGGCTTACTATACAGTACATTCTTCCTCCATCCAGCTGGTTACTTTGCCATTTTACTATGTTAAGTTGTATTCACGACTCTTCATATATGCAACTCGCACATCATTCAAGAGTGTCGGTTGCTGCAAGTCGCGAATGGATGTATTCGTGGGTTGCTCTTATAGCAACTCGCGGATCATTCGCGGGTTGTCCTTCTACATACCCACTAATATGTCCCTTGACATTTAAAAATAAAAACACACGATGATCTGAGATTAGTTAAGCCATTTTACCTTAATCCTCTTAACTGTCTCAACCTCCTCAACCTTCGAAACTACCTTATTTCCTCCATATAAATACAGGCCTTGGGGAGGGTGTTTGGATATACATTTGGAGAGAAAAGTTATGCTGGTGGATTGTATACAGAAGTATTTAGAGCAGTGGAACTCAGAATCCTTTGGTTGCAGAGGAGTCCTTGTCTTAGGTGTTGGGTTGTAATCTGAACTCTTTCCATTGTTGATAATAAAGAGAATCCTTCTTCCATATGTGTTTCATGTATCTTGGTTTGATAAATTTTTATGTTTCTGCATTTTATATATGATTTATCTAACCTTCTTATATATATATGAATCATCTTGTATCTGGAAGATTGACTCGTGACAGGTGGAAGAGAAGCAACCTTGAAGACTTTAGAGAAGAAGCAGAACGGAAGAGGACTAGCAAGGATTGGCCTTCATTAATCGAGTAAGTCTTTCTCATCCTCCTATTTCCTTTACTGCACTCTAGAATTCAATTGTATGCAAGTTAATTAAGTATGTTGGTAACCCCAGACCTATGGTTATTAGGTGTGTAATCCTGTACAACAGTCAGACTTAAAACAAAGTAAGTATCAACAATGTCAGTAAATAATATATACATGAAAATTAATCTTATAAACACATCAAAGTTTAGAACAACATTGTGTCACACATCATCATCACCCAGGAAAAACACATAAGGAAAGCAGCAGACCGAACTTAGGATCAATTCTTCAAACAAGTTTGTATTTTTCAGTAAAAATGAAGATGTCCTTAAGATCTAGCAGTTAATTAGCCTACGAAAAACAAATTATTTTTGGATTTTAGGGACATTATAGCCTTCAACTATACAACCATCCTTTTCATAGCATCAGAATCTTCAGAGACCTCAAGGATGGGCCAAGAGGATCTAAACAAGATTATAAAATCGCTTTCCAATAGCCAAGAGTGGTTGAACTTAAATGGATACTTGTGTCTTGAAGCACCAACTTCATGTTGAAGGATTAAACTGGGCATTTGGTCCAAAATAGAGGAGTTTATAACCCAGGAATAATACTGATCTAAGGAATCCACTAACAAATCAACAAAGATGAATCTATCCAATCTTTTAATGATGCTCAACTTGACATTGTGACGATTCATCCAAGTTGGACTGAGTTTCACAGGAGTAACATCTAATAAAGGGTTCCTTATCAGCACCTGAGAAAACATGTCTTCCAAAGCAACCATTCTAGAGAAAGAACCCCATATTTCCACATCTGAAATAGTAAAATTTCGATCTCCTGCAATGATAAGATTTGGAATATTTAAATACGACTCGCTTCAACTTTGTTCCAAAAAGCCATTATGTTCTTATAAGGTCCATAGAAATTAAGACAAGAGAAGGATTGTTCAAATCCTTTAAACTCTCCATCTAGAAAAATGCATGTGCATGTATGGAAGGCCTTAAACTCTGCAAAGATATCATTCCAACCATTCAGAGTTCCACCTGAAAGGCCGGCAACATCAATGGCAGAAAAATCCCAAACCAAACGAATCTTTTAACAAAGGTATCAACAACATGATCCTTGGAGGAAATAGTTTCCTGGAGAAAGACAATATTAGGCTTGCAAGAGTCCAATAAATGCTTGAGGGCCCTAATATTGGGGGGACCCCAGAAACCCTTAAGACTGAAAGAAACAATAAGGATTAACAAAACTTGTCTAAGAGTGTCAATGTTATAAGTTCTCGATAGTTTGAGGGAGGGCTCGACAAGTTAGAAGACCTGGCTCCCTCCTTAATGCAAACCAAAAGGGATGTGTAATACCCCTCTATATACAGTACCAAAACATCAGAAGAGATAGAGGGACTCCTCGATTGTTTTTTTCTCCTTCTGAGTAGTCCAATTTTGGTGTCTGATGGAGTTAATGGGAGTGACATGTGAGTTGTTGGAGATTTTATTGGAGAAAATCAGTAAGGGGATTTAAAATAAAATTCCCTGAAAGAGGGAGAATCCAAGGGGCTCATTGATATACCAGGATAATCATGATTTACTAACCCCTCTCTCTTGAATATTTAGCATTGGATAGAGGAGGAAAATCTACCAGGTAAGATATAGAAATTTCAGGAGCCCTCTATTGAATTTTGATCTTAATGGAGAAATTACAATAGTACTTGACACAATTGAATAATCATAAGCATAATAATTCACACGTGACATTGTATTTACCTTGGGAAAACTCTCTATAAATTGAGGGAGGAAACCCCAGCAAAATATTCCTTAGTATATTGATATATAGCAGAGGATGACTTCACAATGAAGATATTACATCAAGCACCCTTATTGCATTATTAGAGACAAATACCTAGCACCCCTGGTGAAATATATGAGCAATAGAGAAGAGAGAATAATAGAGGAACCCAACAGTAGATCCAACACACAACCAATTCACACTTTTTGGTCACATGCACAAAATAGTGAATGCCTTCAAGTTTGAATTTGGTCTGCACATTGATCTCATCAAATCCTGCATAACAAACGTGCAATCCTTCTCATGATCGGTTTATATATTTTTATTTTGACTTTGGGATGAACTCACCCTTCAACTAAATTCTAGACAACTTAGTTAGGATGCTAACTCAAGTGTCGTCATGCAAACACTTAGTTAATTAGATATTTTTTTAACACCCAGTTAACTCTTTTAACTGAAGTACTTCTTTTTATCATTACTAAAGTGAACAATTTGAGTTCTCTTTTAATTAACTGAAGTCTTCCTTGTTAACATCACTGAAGTTAAAAATTAGAGTTCTCTCTCATTTAACTGAAGTCTTTATCATCACTAAAGTGAGCAATTTGAATTCTCACTCTCTTATCACGTCTTATTTTTATTCTCTTATATTATCTGCATAGTCCACATGTGCCAAGTTAATTTATTTATCATATCAAATATAATAAGGAGATTTTTCCAATGAGCTGATAATCTTGTTCTACTATCATTCCAAGTGGTCGAACGCTAAAATAATTCACTCTAGAGATGGTCGATCTCTAGAGGAGACCTAATATCTTATCCATCTCTAAGACCATGGTTAGTAGAATGTCACACTCCATTCATGCTTCGACATCAAAAGCGCCACCTCAACACATGAGGATTTGTCTTGATACACAAGACCTTAGTATTGACAAACAATAATGTACAACACCGTCACTTTGACATACAAAGCACTTTCCTCAACACATGAAGTTTAACCTTTACACATAAGGATTAGTCATTCTTGAGTCCAACTCAATATTTTACTCCAAGTTTCCTGAGTCCAACTCAGGCTCCCTAAGGCACTACCTTGACACATGAGGCCCAATCGTGATAGACAAGATTGGCTTGGAGAATGACTCATGATGTTGTAGCTTTAACACCCTCATCGTATCTTCATAATATACAATAGGAGAGGAGGGTTGTGTGATTTCAACGTCTAGATCCACCAAGGGAGAAGGAGAAGCTTTTTCTAGAACCCCCACCCCATAAGGAGGCTTAGAATTTGGCAAAGAGGTGTGATTTGACAAGGAAAACCCAGAGACGGGTTGGGTGTCTGCAGAGGCTCTATCCACTAAGAGGGAGGGATGTGAAGAAAGAGGTAGCAAGGAAGGGTCAATGTAATATTTTTCCACAATGTCTCCACTATCAAGCATAGACAACGTCCTCAGATGTAACACTGAATCCATGTGTTATGGAAGAATATGTATTTGGATAAAGAAGAGATTCATCTTCATAGTAAATAATCACATATTGAATAAAATGATTGATGATATTTTACAATTGAAATCCTTCCTTTAAATATGGATTAGGAACCTATTGGGAGGAGTCGTTCCCTCTTTACGGTAATAGTAATTATTAGTTGATTATTAATTTATATATTTTTATGTATTATGTATTCATTATTATTATTATTATTATTATTATTATTTATGTAACATTTCCCTTCCCTTAGGGGGCAGCTTTGTCCTCAAAGCTGAGAGTGTTGATGCTCTCTTATTATGGGTTGTGTTTCAAGTGGTGACTCTAACACTACAATCTTGGATCGATTTCATTCTATGGACATGATTTTGGAACTTTTGTTGTAATCCCTTCTGCTAAAGTGGTGAGTTTTTTAAACAATGAAACTTGTAGTTATTGGTTTTCCATGTCATCTTTTGGATTCCATTTTTAAGAATTGTGGATCTTCACTTCCACTTTTTGCTATTACTAAACATGTGGACGCAATAACTATTGTGTCATCTGGTTTGACAACAATGGGCCGACTATATTCAACATTATTTAGAATGTAACCAATAGTTGAAAAGAGCACAACATATGCATAATTGTCTACACTTGTGTTTGTAGAACCGTCATAAATTCTTTCATCCTGTTTAAGTAGGTATTTACTACTTTCACGGCTTTCGACTACATAAATCAGATCATTAGATTTATCTGAAAAAGTGGTTGAGAATATTGTGCAAGTGATTTTTCCATTACACATGTGGGCACATTTTCATCTTTATTGACATGAAAACTGGATGGTGATATGGAATTGGTTGTGTTATTCAATTTAATGTCCAAGAAATCAATTCTATCACTTTCATGTTCTTTACCATGTTTTCCTTGCAAGCTTTGAAAATTGGATTGGGATCTAATTTCCAAGTCTTCATCTTGGGAGGCCTCTAGTTCGCTTTGTTGGTTAATTTCAATGAAGGTGTTGTCAACAACCTTTTCATTTGATTGTTCTTTACGGGCAAGAACTTCTTCCATTTTCCTCATAAATCGATTGAATATCTCATCCAATTCTTCTTTAGATAACTTCATGGTTAATGTAAGAGTTTAATATTCAATTAATAATAAATCCAATAAACTATTAAAAAATGTTGATAATAATAATTATTATTTTATAAATAATAATAATAATAATACATATATATAATTTATTTTTGGGGGTGAACGTGGGAATTAGGGCTTAATAAAACATTGTGTGGTTTATAAAACCAAGTTTCAGTTTTATAAATAGTATGTTGTTGTTTTTTCGTTCTTTCTTATTTCCCCTTTTTAAGGGATCTTTGTATCTTCCTCTTCTTTTTTAATTCTTCTCTTTTTTTCTTTTTACTTCTTTTTAACTTTTTTTTTACAAAATAGTTAATTAATTCAAATTGATGGCCAAAGGCTGAAAATCAACCCCAAGAAGGGGCTCTAATACCATTGTAACACTGAATATGTGTGTTATGGAAGAATTTGTATCCATATAAATAAGATATTAATATTCATAGTAAATAATACATATTGAATAAATTGAATGGTGATATTTTACAATTGAAAACTTGCCTTTAAATATGGCTTAGGAACCTATTGGAAGGAGTCATGTCATCTTTATAGTAATAGTAATTATTAGTTGATTATTAATTATATATATTTTTATCTATTATGTATTTATTATTATTATTATTTATGTATCATCAGCCTAGTCAATTTCTCCACCGAATCAATGAAATGAAGTTTATATTTAGAAATACCTTCATATAAGGTAGGAGAGCTACTTTGAGACATACCTTTTTCCAATACCTCAGTCACTTGAGGAACAACGTTTGGTGGTAAAAAATCATACTCCTCCTGCAAAGGTGGCTCAAAATCAAACTCATAGTCTGAATAAGCAGCGGTGCACAGAAGCTTCAAACATTTGTCCTTGAGATGTTATGTTTCCCTACAATAATGACATCAGAAGGGTGGCTTAAGGTAATCCAACCAATGAACGAATGACCAAACACCCCATAAGGTACACAAGCTCAAGTTCCTCAAAAATTGTGTAAAAGAATAGACGTGAAAGAGATCTGCTAAAATGAAAAGAGAATACCTTGAGGTAGATGGTGAGATCAATTCCCTCCTTGTATCTGACCACTCAAGTATACTCTCTTTTGAGGATATGGAATCTCTGAAGGCCCTAATGGGCAAAAAGGAAAAGCTGAAGGCTCATGAAATCACGACATGGCAGCTAAAAAGCAGGATTAAGTGGGCTGAGATGGGAGATGCAAATACAAAGTTCTTTCTTTCGATTGCATCAGCTCGTAGGAACCACAACTCTATCTGGGCCCTAAAAGATGAGGAGGATGTTTGGGTCGAATAGGATGAAAATTTAAAGGACCTGGGCATCAGACATTTGTCGGAGATTTTCAAGGATGACTCAAAAACTAGTATTGTCGACCAACTAAAGGTGATCTAACTCTTTCCATCTTTCCTGTCGAAAGAGGACACATAAACTTTTTCTACTGAGATTACCATTAGTGAAGTTGAGGGGGGCCTGAAAACCTTAAAAAAGGATAAAATCCCAGGGCCCAATGGCTGGCCAGTTGCGTTTTTTCTTTGGTTCTTTGATTTAGTGGGGGGTGACCTACTTGTTGCTGTGGAATCATCCAGGATATTTGGAAAGGTGGATAATGCACTGAATTCCGCCTTCATATCCTTGATACGAAAAAAGAAAATGGGCCTATCCTTTGCTTATTTCAGATCGATCTCCCTGTGCAACCTGGTTTACAAGCTGATCTCCAAAATTGCATTTTTAAGGTTAAAACCCTTTCTTGATAGGTCTATTTCTCCTGAAGAGTTTGGGTTTCTAAGGAATAGGCAGATTATTGAACCTATTGGTATCACTCAGGAAGCTCTCCATACCCTAAAGACTAAAAAGAATAGTTCCCTAGTTTTGAAGTTGGATCTAGTAAAAGATTTTGATAGGGTCAATTGGTCCTATCTGAGGCTCATTCTTTTGCAGATAGGTGTTCCCTTGGGGGGGCATAAATTGGTTAATGGGTTGTTTAACCTCTGCAAACTTAGATATCTTGGTAAATGGTACACCCTCTCGTTTCTTCACTGCTTCAAGGGGCATTAGGCGGGGATGTCCATTGTCCCCATTATTGTTCATTCTGGTTATTGAAGGCCTTAGTCTTCTGATCAGAGATGCAAAGGCAAAGGGAAAGATTCAGGGCATTAAAATCTCGACCTCCATGTATCTAACTAATCTTCTTTTTGTAGATGATGTATTACTCTTTGGCATGGGTACCTTGGAGGAGTGGATGTCTTTCGAAGTCATTCTGGACACTTTATGTTCAACATCAGGTATGTGTATTAGTATGGATAAATCTGGATTCCTCTTCAGTGAAATGAACTTGGGGGTATTACAACGCATTCAACATATTATTCCTTATAAAGTTGATCCTATCCAGCTGGGTTTCAAGTACCTTGTCTATTATATCAAGCCTCTATGATATGAGGTAAAAGATTGGCAATGGCTAGTGAAAATTTTCGAAAGATGAATTCAACACTGGGCTCATAAACACCTCTCTTTAAGAGGCAGGCTTGTGCTCATCCACGTTGTTCTCTCTAGTATGCTAGTGTATTGGTTTTCGCTGGTTCCTATCCTGAAATCTATTCTTAATAAGCTTAGAAAGATGATATTTTCTTTTTCATGGGGCTCCACGGGGGACAGGAAATGATATCATCTAATGGATTGGCTTTCTCTTTCTAGACCGCTTGAATTTGGGGGCTGGGGCATAAAAAAATTTGATTGGTTCAATGCTTCCTTAAGACTGAAATGCCTGTGGATGGTAATAAATGGAACAGGCTTATGGTCACAAGTTATTACTGCAAAATACCTAAGAAATCAGTCAATGGATATATGGCTCAGATCTAAAATTTTCTCGGTTAGAGGATCATCTATCATCTGGAATGGATTTCTTAATACACTTTCTTGGCTGGGGAGATGTTTGGGATGGTAGGTTGGGAACGGTGAGGACGTTCATGTTGGATCGAACCCTATAATCGGATCAAATACTTGTCTCTACCTTCCCCAGGACCTGATTGATTGTCTTCGGGATTATGGTATCACAAGGCTTTAGCATGCCCACAACCTTTCTATTGATTATGAATCTTACTGGTTATCTTCGGATGACCTAGATTTGGGTGGAACTTGGGATCTTGCATGGAACAGATATGTTGCGAGTCTAGAATATGGGGGTATTAGACTCAGGGTTACATCTGATAAGTTGCAGTGGACACACAATAAGAAATATGGAATGGTGTCAACAGCACTAGCCTATGATCTCATGGTCAATACTCTACTTGCTCTTAAGAGGGATAACTTTGCAGTACTCTTATGGCATTGTAAGATTCCTTAGAAAATTAAATGTGTCATATGGCTGGTGATAAATAATAAAATCTTAACTTGGGATAACCTGTCCAAAAGAGGTTGGATAGGTCCAAGTAGATGCAATCTGTTTTGTAATGGGGAAGACATTGTTCAGCATATTTTTTTGGATTGTAAATTCATCGTATCAGTTTTCTCCAAGATATGTAATTTCTACATCTGTGACCCTCCTTCATTAGGGTGCTCCCTTAGGGATATCCTGGAGCTTTGGTTCATGAAACATTCAGTGCATGTTGTTTACAGTTACTTACCTTTTTTTGTGTACTGGTGTATTTGGATTCTCCGGAATAAGGGCATATTCAAAGACAAGCCAACCTTGATACAAGATATTTTACATTAGATTGATTACTTTATGCACTACTATCGCACTCCTGATATTAAGTCAAAAAGCATAAATATAGGAACTGTTCAAGTTCTAGTTTCTCCTTGTGTTCTTTTTTATGGAGTATTAGCTAAGTCACATAGTGGAGTAGGGATCTCCATCAGTAGTATTTCAAGCTTGGTTGTGGTCCTTCGACAAACAATAGAGAAGAGCTCTTGGCCTTGTGGAATCTTCTAGTTGCGGCCAAGATGATGGGGCTTCCATTAAGGAAAAATTATGGTGACACCTTAGTGGTCATAAATTGGGCCAATTATAAATCATCCTTNTTTAGCCTTAGTCACTTAGTGAAGGGAAATAAAGTGACCCTTGCATTAAATGACTTAAGTGGAGCATTTAATTTGACTTTAGAGAGTAAAGTCACTTTTTCATAAATTTAAGTGGGTGAGTGAAATTAATATTTATGAGAAATAAATGTGAGCA
The DNA here is from genome assembly GCA_001517045.1 of Pseudotsuga menziesii. Classification (NCBI taxonomy): domain Eukaryota; kingdom Viridiplantae; phylum Streptophyta; class Pinopsida; order Pinales; family Pinaceae; genus Pseudotsuga; species Pseudotsuga menziesii. The sequence goes on along the minus strand of LPNX010397162.1, from coordinate 178,464 downwards.
TTTAATCTCATCCATCGATCTAATCTAATCTCCACCATTAGATGAGATAACCCTAGGGTTCTCTCAAAAACGCAAGGGAAGGTCATTTTCCTCACTTTTGTAGATTGAAGTGAGAAGAGAGAGCTGAGAAGAGAAGTTTCATTTTCTAAGATAGAAAGGAAAAATTTGCAGCACGCAAATCGAGGAGAGGACAACAGCAAAGAGGGCACACAAATCGAGGAGAGGACAACAGCATTTATTGATGGTTCATATAGTCCGTACAGTATGATTTTCACAGCAACAGGAACGTTTTTTTAGGCAAATTTTTGGGCACGATTTTCAAGAAAAAAATTCTTGGGCACAGATTTCGAGGTCCATACAGTGGCACAAAAATCGAGGCAAAAAACAGAGAAAAAATATGAGTTTGATTTTTTCTATTTGGCGTGGAAAACGAGGAAGTAATTTTCTCTTTCGGGTTGAGATAAGTTGGTCTGAAAATTTCTGAGTTTTGCTGTAAATTTCCTAATAATAAAATTTCTCTCTCTTTGATTGGTTTTCCCCTTGTGGGTTTTTCCAGGGCCATTGGCATAAAATATTTGTGTTATGTATGTTGAATGGTGTGCTGATATCTATTTTATGTTAGTGAAAAATTGTAGTTTCAAGAGTGTTTTAAAGTCTGAAAATTTCATGTTTATTTCCAACACTTTTATTTTCTGACAGAGTTAAATTTTACTTGAAACCGATGACTGAAAACTAGTGAAAAATATACAGCCTTATCCTCCATAGAAATGGATCACTGGTGTGATAATATCAGACATATGATCTTGTGTTCTTCTGGATTGGACATTATTCATGTCTACAGAGAGCGGATTGCTTATCCAAAGATGCCCTTGTTTTATCACCCAGTCTCTGCTAGTTTTTAGAATTTTATGATGACACATTATGCATGAGTGATTCTCTTCAGCTCTTTTAAGAGCTAGTGTCGAAGTTTTTTTACTCCTACTTTTTGGGCACTGATTTATATCTCTTTGAGCTCTTTATTGTATGACGTGTGGACATCTTTGGATCAGCAGCCCTGATCTCTTCTTGTGCTTCTGGTATAGACAAATATTTTCTGTTCATCGACGAACACTTCAGGTCTTTCATGTCTGCTCATCTTGGAGATACTATGTGAAATTATCTCTATGTACTGTTTTCTAGGCAGTTGATTTGGCCCTCTCCCTTGATTACATTGTTGAATTTGTAACTGCCCACTATGGGAGGCACATTTGATGCCCTTTGATTCTATATGAATATCAAGGTCAAGCTTTTTTCATCTGAAAAAAGAAAGAGTCATAAACTTTTAAAAAAGCGTATGATACTTAGATGATACTTGTTATGTGAAAGTAGTTGTATGCATTATTTATTTATTATAGTAAATTTTCAAAATTTATCTTGAAGATGATGGTTTTTATTTTGGTTTTTCTAATGTTTTTATTTAGTGTTTGATGGTGAACATTCAAATCATTTAAATTTTCAAAAATGATCTTGTATAGGATGGGTTTTACTTTAAAAAGGATGGGTTTTATTTTGGTTTTTATATTTGATATGGAGTTTGATCATGAACATAAAAGAAAATCTTACCAAAGCCTTATTTTCATGTTTAAAAATTTTAATCTCCAAATGTAACTATAGGTATTCCTACAAAGCTCGAACAGTTTTGTATTTTGGAACTCATAAATAGATAGTTTCAATCTGACTACATTGTGTGGAGACAGCATGTACATTTGAGAAGAGAAAAAAAATAGATATGAATTTTATTTTAACTAAATTTAATACTTATCTATAGTTTTGATAAACTTCAAGCACAAGACAGAGATATTATTATCACTTTACATTGTTCTAAATCACAACGAATAATATTGAAATTTGGGTTTCTTTTGTAGGCTAGCATTGTTCCTACCCAGAATCGAAACCCGTGACCATATGTACATGACACCTATGAAAGTGTGCTAACAAATTGTTCTGAATCACAAGAAATAAGAATGTAACTTTTAAAAAACAATTATGATCATAACAATAATTACAATTGAGACCATACATAATCATCATCATATTGTTATGAATCACAAGAAAGAAGAGTGTATCTATATGGTGTTTTGAAAAAAAAAGAGCAATTTATTCATAAGATAAATCACTTTTAATAGACCGGGTGACCTTTACCAATCATATATTGTTGAAAAAATAAACACTTCAAAAAACGTTCCATCATAACCTTTACATATAGTCCATCATATACAACAAAAACAAAACAAAATACAGAATAAGTTTGTAAATGCCATTTTCATTTCCATTCTATATGAGAATTGTAACTGGTAATCATTTAATTCCATTGCTTATGTTGTCCAATGGAATGTTTAAAGGCGAAACAATAAGAGTGTTCAAAACATTTAATCATGATGGATCCTGGATCATGTTCCATCAAGGTGCAATAACTATTGTGTCATCTGGTTTGACAACAATGGGTCGACTATATTCAACATTATTTAGAATGTAACAAATAGTTGAAAAGAGCACCACATATGCATAACTGTCTACACTTGTGTTTGTAGAACCATCATAATTCTTTCATCCTATTTAAGTAAGTATTGACTACTTTCGCGGCTTTGCTCCATAAATCATATCATTAGATTTATTTGGAAAAAGTGGTTGAGAATATTGTGCAAGTGCTTTTTCCATTACACCTCTGGGCACATTTTCATCTTTATTGACATGAAAATTGGATGGTGATATGGAATTGGTTGTGTTATTCAATTTAATGTCCAAGACATGAATTCCATCACTTTCATGTTCTTTACCATGTTTTTCTTGCAAGCTTTGAAAATTGGGTTGGGATTTAATTTCCAAGCCTTCTTCTTAGGAGGCCTCTAGTTCTCTTTGCTGGTTTATTTCATTGAAGATCTTATCAACAACTTTTTCGTTCAATTGTTCTTTACGGTCAAGTACTTCTTCCATTTTCCTCATAAATCGATTGAATATCTCATCCAATTCTTCTTTAGATGACTTCACGGTTAATGTAAGAGTTTAATAATCAATTAATAATAAATCCAATTAACTATTAAAAAATGTTGATGATAATTATTATTATTTTATAAATAATAATAATAATATACATATATATAGTTTATTTTTTGGGGTGAAAGTGGGATTTACAGCTTAATAAAACCTTGTGTGGTTTATAAAACCAAGGTTTGGTTTTATAAATAGTATGTTGTTTTTTTTCGTTCTTTTTACTTTTTGTAACTTTTTTTTTACGAAATAATTAATTAATTCAAATTGATGGCCCAAAGCCAAAATATGGCCAAAGGCCGAAAATCAAGCCCAAGAAGGGGCTCTGATACCACTGTAACATTGAATCTGTGAGTTACGGAAGAATCTGTATCCAGGTAAAGAAGATATTAATCTTCATAGTAAATAATGCATATTGAATAAAATGATTGATGATGTTTTACAATTGAAATCCTGCCTTTAAATATGGATTAGGCACCTATTGGGAGAGTCGTGTCCTCTTTACGGTAATAGTAATTATTAGTTGATTATTAATTACATATTTTTTATGTATTATGTATTTTATTATTATTATTATTATTATTATTTATGTAACATCAGCCTAGACAATTTCTCCACAGAATCAATGAAATGAAGTTTAGCTTTAGAAAGACCTTCATATAAGGTAGGAGAGCTACTTTGAGACATACCTTTTTCCAAGACCACAGCCACTTGAGGAACAACGTTTGGTGGTAAAAATCGGACTCCTTCTACAAAGGTGGCTCAGAATCAGACTCATAGTCCGAATAAGCAGCCTCGCGCAGAAGCTTCAGGCATTTATCCTTGAGATGTTATGTTTCCCTACAATAATGACATTGAAAGGAAGCTTAAGGTAATCTAACCGCTAAACAAATGACCAATCACGCCACACAATATAGATTTCCACCGGCAACCCTGAAGACACATCGAGCTTGACCATCATAGTAGTCATTCGCTTGTCGAAAGTATGAAACCATATTATCATCAATGGAATCAAAGTGTCCTAAGGTATTCACCAGCCTAATGATAATGTCTTCGATTATAACTGGAACAGGGATCCAGGGAAAAGAACCAAAAGGTGATATTTAGTGACCTTTTCATGCATAGGATCAAAGTCTGGGTGCCAACGGCTTAAGAGCAACGAACCAAACCCAATAACCCACAACTTATACAAAATCTTCATAGCATATTTATGCTCCAGAAAGAAAGAAAAAAATCCATATGTTTGATAGCAAGCCGATATTAGGAACATAATCAATCAAAAGCTTCTAATGCATAAAGGACCAAGACATCAATTCATCTTTGTTTAACTTGGTGTATTCAAAACACCCTACTAAATCCCTAAGACAAAGGGCTTCCATCCTGTCCATATTCACATCCCATCCCAAAACATATTGGCGTTTAAACTCGAGGGATTGATAAGCCTTGACTTTTCGATGAAAATTAGCCTTACCCCCACACAGTCCACCACGCTGAGTGCAAGACCCAAAAATGGAAAAAGAATCACCGTTAGTGATTTTCAAGGCTAAACCACTTAGGGTTCCATCTTTGGAAGCCTTGTCTTCCATTTGACAACCAATTCGTAGCTCCCTGACAGGAACCGACCTTCCCTAACTATCCGTAAGAGAAGACACGAGAATAGGGTTAACCAAGATGCAACCACTGACTACCTCAGTCCAGGGAATACTCCCACCATAAGGTTGAGATTGCATCTCATCGAAAAGAGAAAAACCCTAAAAAAAGGAACCATGAGTACAAGAAAGAGATAGGAGCAAGACGACAAACCCAAACAATGGGGGCCAAAACAAAAGCAACTGCAAAAAACGAAAAGGGACTGGAACAACCAGAAAACGAGAAACCATAAATCCTTACCAAAACATAGATAAAAAAAAAATAAACAAAAAAATATTCCCATTTTTTTCGTGATTGGTACTAAGCTCTCCCTTGCAGGAGAACGAACTCCATGTTGATCAGTGTACTAACAACAAAATGGCAATCTAGTTATTGGTTTAGTATCCGAAGGTCCTACCGCCATGGATTATCCCCTTGCAATAACCAAACCCTTAACTCATTGCAAACTTTCCGTTTTACCCAAACTTCGCCAAAGGAAAGGATACATGTGACCCAAACTTCACCAAAAGAAATGATACATGTGATATAAAAGTAAAAGTAACTTTGTACTCGACCAAATGTACAAACCCTGACATAGAAATAGTTGTCTGCGTCATTTATAGCCATAAACTCAAAAAAGACACTAAAGGAAAGGATTTTCTGGGCGAGATACATGTGATGTAGAAGTTGTTGGGTGCATATTATAGCCATAAATTCTAAATACATGTCTTTTACCAAATTACCACCCTTATTTATCATTTATAGTCATACACTCAAAACAAACGTACGATACTTGACACTCTTTTATGATACTTGTTACGATACTTGTTACGGGAAAGCAGTTGTATGCATTATTTATTTATAATAGTAAATTTTCAAAAAATTTCTTCAAGGGTATGGTTTTTATTTTGGTTTTTCTAATATTTTTATTTAGTGTTTGATGGTGAACATTGAAACCGTTTAAATTTTCACAAAATATCTTGTATAGGATGGTTTTACTTTGAGAAAGGATTGGTTTTTATATTTGATATGGAGTTTGATAATTAACATGTTTTTCTCTTTTAAAAGGAGGATCTTTTGGACTGCTCCAAGGCTGATTCACTCAATAGAATAGATTTTGAATTTACAAAAAAAATCAATCTACAAGAAATTTTTACAAAATCCTTATTATCAAGTTTAAAATTTTTAATTTACAAATATAGGAACATTTTTTAGTTGAATAAAAACAACTTTATGAATGCTACTAAAAAAACTTTATGAATGCCATTAAAAACATTTTTTAGTTGAATAAAAAAAACTTTATGAATGCCACATATCGTACATAAAGTATATTGACTTTCAAGATTAGAAATTTACATCTCCAACTGCTCATTTTAATGAATATGACATACTATATATTGGCTTTCAAGATTAAAAATTTACATCTCCAATTTGGTTGGTGAGATTGGAAAGTGCAATATAAAATATTTATATCATTTTTTATTTCAGCTGGCCATTTTAATGAATATGACACTTTTAAGTTACAAAATTTGTTGATAAAATTGATATAATGATTATTTTTATTCAAAATAAAATATAGTTTGGAATTTATTGTGCAAATATGAATATTAGTTAAACGTTATTTTACTTAATCAAATATGATTATAATATAATTAAAAATACAAATAAAAACATGTATAAGAATTTTTAACAACAAAAATAGTTTGATTTAAACACTCTCTTTTTATATATACAAATATAGTTAAGCTTCTCTTTTTACATATACAAATATAGTTAAGCTTTTGGCTGGTGAATATTTATAAGCCACAAATTAGGTTTCACTAATTTATGGTTATCTATACTTTAGCTGCCAATTATCACATGTAAGCCCAGATATATATATACACATGTGTGTGGGTGTTAATTTAAAACACTTGTCTCATCTTCTTTTTTTGCATTTTAGGAAAAGAACATTTCTTTCTCTATTCCATATTCGCTGGTGAATATCCATAAGCCACAAATTAGGTGCCAAGAATTTATTGTTATCTATACCTCAGCTGCCAATTGCCAATTATCACGTATAAGCTTTTATATATATATATATACATTTGTGAGAGTGTTAATTTAGAATAACACTTTTCTCATTTTCTTTTTTTACAATTTAAGAATAGAACCCTTCTTCCTATATTCCATATTCCAAATTATACAATAGCACAACCACTCAACTTGTGGCTTGTGACTAACAAAAATTTGTATAAAATATTTGTTCCTCATCATCCTTTCGGTCAACCATGATATAAAAGCTTAAGCTGTACCTTCATATATATAAACAAAAAAATGGAGTTAGCTTTCCACCCAACCATTTGCACCAATAGGACGACCTGAGCCAGGTCGTCCTATTGGTGCAAATGGTCGGGTGGAAAGCTAACTCCCAAAAAAAAATATAACATACTTGAGTCGTACCTATGAAGCATAAATGCCGATCTAACAACAAAGCATTTATTGATTTGATTTTGGGAAATGACTGATCCTCATTTCATGAGGAAATAATGTGGAAAATGGAAATGAGAACTGAAATGTTGTACAGGAGGATCCATGCCTGTGCCCCCACAAACACGCAACGCAAGAGCAAACATAATGAATGAAGACAGCCAACACCGCAGCTACAGGTGTAGGGGTGTCAATTAATGCTTCTTCGGGTAACATCACAGTAAAACTGATGAACTCTGCAATATCTGTTCTGCTCTGTTCTGTTTCATTTAATTTAAGTGTTCCAACTATGGGTATTTTGGAACTCATAAATAGATAGTTTCAGCATTGTCGGGGGACAGCATGTACATTTTAGAGAAAAAAAAATATGAATTTTATTTTAATTAAATTTAATAGTTATCTCTAGTTTTAATAAACTTCAAGCACAAGACAGAAATATTATTATCACTTTACATTGTTCTAAATCAAAACAAATAATATTGAAATTTGGGTTCCTTTTGTTCTTGATAAATTTGTTCCACGTAACTAAATCCTTCGTTTGAGAAAGACAATTCCTCTACACTAAGCCACATTTATTTCAATTGTGTAGTGTTTTATGTCATCATTGATTTGGTATAAAAATATATATCCTTGTTCCTCAAGTTTATCAATCATATGCTTCTCAAGCTTGTTTTCTTAAGCTTTCCTTACAATCCAATCCATACAGATCCATCGTCAGTTTCTTTTAGTGCTTGAAATTCACCTTCAATTATAATATATTTACTATGTGAAACTTTTGGTTGACTAAGTTTTGATGGGAGTAAACATATAATGTTTTTTTTAATTTTGATAAAAATTAAATTTTTATTAATTTAAAATTATTTTTTTATGTCAATAGGTATTTATTTAGATGTTATTTTAGATTTTAGACTTGTTTAAGTCTATCAACAAGATTAAAATGTAATAAGTGTACAACATCAAATGAATTTTGATTAAGATTTAAATAAGCTTCACTTAAATAGTATTTGTTTTGTGATTATATTAACTCCAACAATCTCCTATGAATAATAGATATAATATTATATATTTTAGTCTTTTTTATCAACCAGCTATTTTCACAAAACTAAGTGGTTGATTGTGCCATATGCTACATTCACCAACCACTTTACTTGTGACTGTATTTATTATATTAATCATTTTAATACCATACATTTTATTAATTGCACCGAAGAGGTGCATTCTACAGCCCAGTAGGGGAGAGACTTGTACGTCTTTCCATGTTCATCCTAACCCAGTAAAGGAAAGACATGTAACTCTTTCGGTGCTCGTCATAGAGTTGAGAGGGATCCTTTATAAAAAATAATAAAATGTTATTAAAAATAACATGTCCGCTTAAATTAAATTTAAATTATTTAGATTTGTATATATATATATATATATATATATATATAAACAACATAAATTAGATAAGCTATAATCATAAACATTGGATTTACACATTTTCTCAACATTTCTACTCTAAAAAAATGTTTACATCTCAAGAGATTTTAATTCCTCTTGATAATTGGTAGATCCCCTTTTAAATAGATCTATACTCGTATTTATAACAATTAAATAAAATAAATATTTATTTAGTTTTTGAAAAACACTCAAATATAAACACAATTTTATCAAAAATAAAAACAATAACAATAACCTCTTAACCATCTCACAAACTTTATAAATAAATAAAAACCTCTTAACTATCAATGACTTCAAATTCTTACCACTAAGAATAAAGACCACCTCATACCAATTGATAACTTCAAATTCTAATCATTCACAATACAGAACAATTTCTTATCATTTTTTATATTTATATTTTCAATGTAAAAATAATGAATAGAATATATTTATTTTATTATGTTTAAATAAGTTGAATATATTTGAAAATTTATGTGTTTATTGGATTTAATAATAATAATATTAATATTAATCATAATTAAAAATATTATTATTATTTTATGAAATAATTAATATTATTATTTATATAATATTTATAAATGAGTTTCAAAATATTTGTTATAATATTGTTTAAGTCGTAATCTTAACATTTAAAATCATAATTATAATGATTTAAAATGTTTATTAAAAGTATTTTAAAATAGTTACATTTTAAAATCCAATAAACCAAATATAGAAATTAATTACTACTATCATAAGTCAAAATAAATAAAACATTTAATGTAATATTTTTAAAAAAATTGTGATTTTTTTACTTTAAAGTTAATTTAATATATATATATATATGAAGAATAAAATGTTTATTTTTGGATAATGAAAAGAATAAAATGTTTATTTTTAGATTGTGAAAAGTTTATTTTGATTTTAAAATTTATTTTTTAATAATAAATTATAGATTTTGAATAAAAATTTTAAAAATCAATTTCAATAACAATAAAGGTTATTTGGTATTTGGGTATAACATTTTGATTGTAACTTGGAATTGGGAAAAGTTTGGACCATTGGAAACTTATTGAAATTCTCTTCATGGTGGTGTATTATTCACTATGCACAAGGTGTCAAACAACTTTTCTATTGCATGTTCTACATTAATGAAATTACTGTGTTGCTTACCAACTTATGTAGGTTGTGCAAACATCTTTTTCCTCTAATATTGAAGACAAACCATTAGCCATTCTTACTAATCGAATGAAGAGTCTTGTTCAAACCTAGAATATAAAGTACATTTGAAGGTAGAGTTTCTTGCCATAATAACTGTAGTTGACCAACACTATGCCCTTCAACAATATGTATCTTGCAATCATTGAGAATTATTGTTTAAAACATTGATTTATCCTCTTCAAAAGAATTTAACAAATATCTCCTATTCATTAATGTACTTGCATCAAAATATTTCTCAACTTTCTCTTGAGAAGCAACAAAAACATATTCTTCTAGTTTATTACTTTTTCCCTCCTCATTTTCTTCAATATTCGTTATTTTTTATTTGACTTGTTACGCTAATAGCAAATATTTATAATTTTTTGAATTAGAACTAGTGTTACGAATAGTTGTTATATTACTGGAACCACCTTCATTGGGTTGACTTAGTGATGTCGTGTTTATCATCTCCTTTTAAGCCTTCTACTGGACCAGAAAGCACATCAATCGAGTTGGAGGTCATTGGGCCATGGCAGATATGGGCAATGTAATCGTGCATGGCATGAACCCATGGCTTCTTCTTAGATTCCTTGGAGATGGAGAGCCCCTTAGAATTCCAAAAATGTGTAGTGGACTATGCCCTTCTATTGGATCCTTGAGATGGGACTCCTAAAGAGGAGTGGCCATTTTCCTTAGATTTCCGTCGATAGACCTATGGCATACCATTGGCTTGTTGAGAAAGAGCAGGGGGCTTGATTGCCCAAGTATTTTGAGTCTGAGACTTTAACTTCAAGGTTAGGCTGGGTAGCAGAAGCAATGAATGAGCTTGTGGGGCTTGGGGGTGTTGATGCTGGGGAGCTTTAGGGCTAGACATCAAGGGAGAGTCATGAATTTGTCTTTTGGAGTTGCACATCCGAATCAAGTATCTTGTTATCCACACATGTAAACCTGTTACTTGGTCCTTGGACACCTTCAAACATATGCTCTTATGAGGATGTGGATTAAAGAAACACGCAGGCTTGTGGCAGATAAAATATAAGTGGGCTTGGAAATATGATCCATAAAGGACCAGATTTCCATGGGTAACCCAAGAATTTCAACCCATGTGGGATTGCAAATATGAGTAGTTCCCTCAGTGAAGTTCTCAATTGACATGCTCATGCACTATAGATCTGTTTGGGACCATGAACGAATCATCCACTAGGCATTGGCCATAACATTGTTGTATGTGCAATCGATTACTGTTCTCAGCAATCTTCTGCTTGTCATCAACCCTTTCATCCCTTTTTGAATCTGTACAAGATAATTCCATATCAGTATGTTGTTTAGAAACAATAAATGAGTCATATGTTGTTGTCCTCTTGTGAATGGATAATTTCTCTCTCGAATAAGTGAGAGCAACATATTTTTCAACCATGGTAGAATTCGCCCTCTCAGGGAGTGCAGCAGCTTCTCATCTGAGATAGCCTTCTTAATTTCTAGGATAGGCTTGCCACTAATGGATTCTAATTCAAATATTGTTTTCAAACTAGTATTTTTTTCAAACCAGTATCTAATTCAAATATTGTTTTCAAATATTGTTTTCGATCACCATGGATAATGCACAACTATCATTCATCTGAACTTCAAAGACACAGATCCTGTAATTGACTGTGTACGATCCATTCGCTTGATCTCTGCTAGATTTGCACATTCAGTCTGCGATGCCTCTAGATTCTTGGCTCTACTACAATAATGCATAAATTAATCTTGTCTCATGAAGTTCATAGGAACTTCACCTTCCCTATCTCGTTCTTCCATTCTGCGAGCTAGATTTGTGCAGGAGCACCCAGCCCTTATCACACATTCACACATTTGACAGGTCCTTTATAGGACTCTGTTAATACTAGCAAACTTCTGCAAAAATTGGCACCTATACAGGTTCTATCCAACTTCATATGAACTGGAACCCCTTATAGAGATTCTACCCAACTATGCGAACTGTAATCTTCCAAGAAGATTCTACACAATTGTGTTTCATCAATTATACTCACACAGAGTTACATAGAACTACAGGTATCTTAAACCTATTATATGCTTCACACAGTCATATAATCATTCAGAATTGCTTTGTCTCTTCCCCAAGATTAGGTATGCATGCACACAAAACATATCTTGCAATCATTCATCCATGTAGACTGGTTCCTCGTTAGGATTATGCACAGTAAAAACTCTTCTTCATTAACTAACATTTATAAAAAACATTCCAACTCTGAAATTGACCAGGCCCCTCAAAGATATAGCTAGAAGGTAAGGTCTTTTCCTATTCTTTCTTCCCCTAAACAGGAAAGCAAGGACCTACCTGATTTTGAGAACTTAATAAAGAGCCATTTTTTTATCCCGCCTGTTATGCTATGCCATGATTGATCAATGCAGAACATGTTGCTAGGCATGATGGTTCTGTATGGCTTACCAACCAATATACTGATTATATTTTCTTTCTAAAAATTAGGATGGATTTTGGTGGCTTAGAAAACCTTCTTAGTTGTGTGTGTGTGTGTGTGTGTGTGTGTACTAGTAGGAAAAGGGGTGTTTTTCCAGTTGTTGTCCCTATTATTAATGAAAGAAAGGCTGCTAAAAACCCCGACTCTATTGGTATTATTATATTAGTGGAATGGGTTTCAAGTGTTCTAGATCATTTGTTTTTACCTATCATAGTTTATATTAGAATAAGCGTCAATGGAACTGATTCATCTAGCCACATCTCTCTTCCCACCCCTTTATAATAAACAATTGGGCTGAAAGCGCAGCAAACTTCCGCTTTCAGGTGTCTTGAAGCATTGACTGGCGTCACCCAGGATAGCCCTTTACCCTTTTAAGGAAACAATACCATTACCCTTTATGCATTACCCCATTACCCATTATCATATAACTAATCCCCTTTCTTTCACTTAATCATACACTGGTTACACCTAATTGTTTTACTCTTAAGTGACCAGGCACTACTATGAAATGCGATCATAGCCTCTGTATAGGAGAGTAAATAGAGAGGAGGAGGTAAGAATCAATAGTATGGGACATAGTGAGGACATATACGACTGAACACCATTATGGTAAGGGAAACATCGACCTTCTGGTCTTTCCTATTGAAACCCTGTTGTGTAACTATCACCTCCTCTACCTTCTTCAGCTCCAACAGCTTATCCTTCATCTGGTGATGCTCTTCCTTTGAACCCGTCTTTATTTTGATCTTTCTTTTGAAAAGAATGGAGACCAACACACAAGGAAGGCTTTCACTACAGCTAATTCAGTTTCAGTGAATCACTACAAAGATTGAACTGAACTAGGAGTCTATATAGGGAGTCATTATTGCACTAATTGAGTCCAAACAGTGTCACTACAGCAGAGATCTTAACGAAATCTTTAACTATTATAAGGATTTAACACCTTAAGCAGTGTATCTAAAGCTGGAAATGGAACTAACTCTACAAACTGAAGCTAGTATTTCTTTCTTAATGCATGGACTCTTAAGGCAGTCTATAAGGCCTTACTATACAGCTCTATCTAGGAGTGATTTAGCCTGCTCTTTCAATTGAGCAAGCTTGTCACACAATTGATCAAATCCATGTTGGAAAAATGGGTAGATAGGGCTCATGTTCACTTTCTCTGGTGGTGGCCATCACTATTCAAATTGCTTCAAGTATTATTACCTACAGATTTTCTAGTGTGAGACTTTATCACTGTTCTTCAAAGTGTGTGCCCTGACTACTGCTGGTTTATAATATTTAAGAACAACCTCTTTTAATTGCTACTATGATATATCCCTGGGCAATGGTATATGATGGTAGGAGATGTCACTGCCACTCAAATGTCCTCTAAATGCCATCACAAACTTCTGAAGATATATTCAACCAGTGCCTTTTTCAGACCTGTCTACTCTTCAAACAAAGGTATATGGCCAGGATTACGAAGACTATAGGTATATTGAAGCTCAAGTGGGATGATTCCAAAAACATCAAATACATTACACAGAGACTACATAAGAGAAAAGCACACAACAATTGATGAATCTTCCCTTTCTTGGTCAATAATAAAACTATAAATACAACAAAAAAACCTTGACTAACTTCTCCTATGGCATCATATTCTTTGTTTGGCCTGGTCCCCCCTTTGTCACGCCCATAGGCTTACATTCATACCCACAAAGCTGAGCTTCCAGAGCTAACTGTCATCCTTTGCTACTGTTGACATTCTCCCTATTTGTTTTTTGTATTTCTGATTTATTGTTGATTGTTGATTATTTCAGCAAAAACCAGTAATTGAGATGATCAAACTGAAATTTTTTTTAGTTTTCTTTCTATTTGTTTTCTCTTTTGAAGTTGTTTTTATTCCTTTCAATCGTTGCAATAGTTTAGGTTTGCTGAATTTTGGGTTTAGGGTCCTCTTGTTATGTATGCAGTGTTTACTTTGTTGACATTATTTTACCGTCCTAGTGTTTATCAACTTTTCAGTGCCATGTACTACTGATGATCATCTTTATGCATGTTATTATCCAGGTTTTTTGGCACCATGTACAACAGATTATGATCATCTTTATTGCGGTTATTATCTAGAATGAGGGTTGCACTGTGGTATCCAGAATAACAGCTGCACTGGATCATATATGTAATTATTCATTTGTTGAATCTGAACAGTTACATTTGAATGGTAATATGTATTTGTAAATTTGACCCTTTTTTAATAGCAAAATGATAAATGATCGTAATTAAAACATTTTTATTTGTATCATGATGATTTTAGATGTATTTTTTTGGTATGGTTTTGACACATAATTCATGAAGAATTTTGAACCACTCCTTGTTTTATTTGAGAACATGGTTTCAAATAAAATTTAAGACAATACAAATATGTAATGGCTATGATCAAAACTCATTTTCAAGGTATACAAATAATAAAACAATGTAAATGTTACAAGCATTTAATGTCAATGAGTGTGTTCTTATTGTGTAAGCATAAAATATTTATGATTCAATTAGATGTAGATGATGAACTTTGTTGTTGGGTTAATTTTCTAAGCTTCCATATGAAGATAGACCTCCATATACTATGAGGGATAAGGTGAAAAGTGTTTTTCCATCTGCTTGCTCATGTTTCATTGAATGAAAAGGCTATGCAGTGCACTTTCATATATGAAGAGATGAGTATGAAACTAATGCCAAGTTAGTGGAATTGTTTTAGAATCTTCATGACATAAATAATGGGGATAAGATCACCCTTCACATTTGTGAAGCTAAAATTGTTGTATTTTATCACCATCACTATTCATGCAACATAATGTTCTTGTTTTTCATCACCCTATTTTCAAAGTTTTGAGTATGTGCATGAGTTATTTTTACAGCACACCAAAAAGACCAACATACCAATATGTGCATGAGTTATTTTTTCAGTGCACCAAAAAGACCAACATACCAAGATAATCAATGCATCAAAATGTATCATGCTAAGTCATGTGTCCATATTATAAATAGTTGTAATTATTCAAAACTAGTTTATTGTCTTTTTGAAACTCATATATAGGAATGTAGGATGAGTTTATGGTTGGCATGTATGAGCATGATGAAATAGATTAGAGTTAGGGTTTTAATATCTTCTTTAGTGCACATAGTATAAGGAGATTGCATGAACCTATCTTATGACTATGACAAGGTTTCCATTGTAAAAATTTTGTGAATATTACATGGATGAATCTTGTTTGTGATTTAATTTTAACAGTGTGCATGGTTTATGGTTATTATCTATTTTCATGAGCTGTATAAGTAAACATTTTTTGTAATTCTTATCATTTTTGGGTGAGACCTTATCCCCGTTTAAATATTGAAAATTCCATTGTCGATAGGTTATTATTGTTTTACTAGCTAAACTATGGTTTATTTTCAGAGCCAATAATTGGTTCCATTCCTACAATAGAACACACTTTTCAATAAGGAACTAATAATTTAAATGTCATGGAAACCCTTTAGACATGATAAATACAAAGAAAGGGAAATGATATTTTCAAAAAAGGAAATGTAGTTCATTATAATTATATCTAGCATTGTGGAAGAATAGGCCCATCAATACTATGAGTTGATCATCTATAATCAAGAACTATTGAAAAGAAAAATAGACTATTGGTTTTAATGCTTGTAAAATAAGGTTATAGTAATGGATTTTTCTATTAAATTAATCAGCACTTTGAGCACACAAAAATTATAATCAAGAACTATTGAAAAGAAAAGTAGACTATTGGTTTTAATGCATGTAAAATATGGTTATGGTAATGGATTTTTCTATTGAATATATCAGCACTTTAAGCACACAAAACTTAAGTAATTTTGAGGAAGGTCTAAGAGGGAGGTTGCTAAAATTGATATCATTGTATGTAAAAATTATATTTGTAGAAAAAAAGTATTAATGAAAATGACACAAGGTGCAATGGAAGTGTAATCTTTAATGCTCTTTCATTTTGTTCTTAATCCAACTTATTTTCATTACATGTAAATGCCCTTCGTTTCTACATTACAAAATATTGTCTTCACATAAAGTTGAAAAGAATGTTTCAATATATTGTACTCCTTTGCTTTTAGTGTTTCCCTCTATATGTTCAATAAGGAAAAATGATTCTAAGTGTAGCAACCCAAAATTTAATAAATTAATTATAAATAAAAACATAGGAAAATGTTGGATATAATATAATTGATTTCTTAACTTAAAATAAATATTTAATAAAGAATTAAATGTTTTATACCTAAATGAATTTCGTAATTGAAATCAACTATAGACATTCACATTTCAGTTTAGTGGTAGTTGAATTTCAATTCAACTTTGAGATAAATTGAGGTTGAACTATATTTTCATTAGTTATCTTTAAATTAGTAATACAAAATCATGAGATTGTGGCTTCTTATGTTTTAAAAATATGTAACAAGTTAGAAATAGAAATGTTGTTCTGTAATGTTCAAACTCAATATTTATATATAAAGCCATTAAAACATCAGCAACATCAAGAACATATATATGAATTAGCTTTATCAAAACCGATAATATATATTTAAATTAATATTGTTAGAAAGAGCTTCTCTTAGTTTTGAGAATTATATATATATTCTCTACTGACGAGGCCAACCACATGAAGGTGGAAGCTCATTTGGCCCCTCCCGCCCACCCACCCACCCACCCACCCTAGAATCAAAGAACAAAAATTCTTCAACCTTGATGTGTTTTTTATTCATATGATATGTGCCAGTGGCATATTATCAAGAATGGCATTATGATCTTCTATCGACAATTGCTTGGAATTTTTCCTACTCTTCAATGCCTTCAGCTACAACCGGGTTGCTATGACCAAATGACTGTATTGAGCACATATAAAATATGACTCGTAGTCTTCAAAAATAATATGGTCTTTACATTTCCTTACTTCTGCAAAGAAATGTCCCATTATAACCATTGAACCCACACCATACATATAATTTGACGGGTCTTTAAATTCTTGCATCAATGTGCTTTTTGACCTAGTGCATCTCAATAAATAATAATGCACTTCTTATGGACTATCTACCAGTGCAATGACATCAAATACATCACCTTCTCTAACCAAATTAGAAACACGATCATAATCTTTGTCAATAATAAGTGCTTCATTGTCGTGCTCTACATCGCTGATATTTCCAAATGGGGGCAATGGTGTCAATTCTTGGTGACTCCATGGTTTCACAAATTTGTTAGTCTCATTTTGACACTCATCCAAGGACTCTACATCATCAATACATGCAAGACAAAAGCAAGAGTACTTTTGTTTCTCTATTGCGTGTATATTTGTCATTTTCTTACTCCTAATGGAGTGTAAGCCCCTTATTTTCGGGATTGCAGTACAATTATGTGGAATTGATCTGACAACATCACCCATTGCAATATTCCAGAAAAACCTTTTTAGATTACCCATCCTTTCATTGAATTCATGGCTCAAATTTTGCTTGCACCAATTAACAACATCGTTTGAATTTGCAAGGCGAGAAACAAAGTGATTCATTTGATATCTCTTGAGTGCACGTTTCACGCAGGCCCCAGCACCATCATGTTCTCCTTTTCCATGTCCTATTTCAAAAAAGATCCATGTGTGGCGAACATCCGTGTTTCTATGAAGGCAAGACAACCATAAGAATGAGTGCGCTGATTTAAATTGACCAGCACAACCATCTGACCACATGGCAATGTTCTTTAAAAGTGACCTTTCGTCTTGATAATTCTTTATAAAGCATACCAAAACAATGTTGGACAAAACATGTATCATGTGTATGATCATCACTGATGTAGAAATGATACTCGTTAATCACTTCACGATTATTTTCATTGCTATCAAAACCATCGACATCAAGCTCTACATGTCTATACATAATATGAACAAGTATAGATACCTGATCTGAATGATAATACTCACTCTGTATCTCCTTTTGCGGAGTGAAAGTGTAATTTTCAGCAAAATTGACAATGGATAATATTGTTCCTTTTCCAAATACATCTCGTGATTTCTTGAACTGTAATTCATGCCATCGTGCTGAGTGAGAGTGCTTGATATATTTATATATTTGATCCCTGAACAAATTAATAAAATCTATCAAAGAGATATCACTTTCAACTAAATTAATCTTTCTTGATGTTGATGTTGAATCTGTAACATGAGTATAATCAACATATTCATATCTCTTCCATTTCACAATGCGATTTGATATTTGAGGATCGTTTCCATCAATGTGGTGGTTAGCATTAAAAAGGGCTAAATCAGAACATTCCTCACATTTTTTACCCCCGATGCATTGTTTCTTATAGAATACTTGATCATTCCCTCACGCACATAGTATTTTAGATACAAATTCATGAACACTCACAGGAGGGGGCTTATTTGGCCAACACTGCATACCAAAATCTAGAAATGTCTCATAATATAATTCGAATTCTACATGGTATTGACAACAACATGTGTCATGAACAACGATGGGCCTGACATACCATGGTTTAAGCTTCACAAATGTTCTAAGGGAAATCTTCGCATCAACATTACTCTCCATAAAAGTTTTGAACATTTCCACTTAAGTGATCTCTGTTATGTGTTTGGCATGAATTTCATAGTTTCATTTCAATATACGACGTCGCACAACATCCTTTTCATTTGGTAAGACACGAGAGTTTAAATGCCAAAACTCTTTCGCCCTGTCTCTCACATTATTTGTAAGTCTATCTTGATAAGGTTTCCTACAGATAACACCCCAACATGCAACTTCATCATCCTCATCTAATTGAACCCTGATGTTTTAATGCTTCCATAAACTTTTTCTTGATGTTTTTAACATTCTTGCAGTAGTAGACAACAAACAACTGTTTACAGTGTTTTTTGCCACAACCCCTGTTAGAATATATTTACGAGCAACCATGTAATTATGAGATCTCTTTTTTGCAAGTGATGCAAGGACCGATGTCAAATTTTGTGATACAATCTCAATTTATTTAGCCTCTTTGACATTTTTAATGCCCAATAATGTCATTGCATTTCTTAGACATTTTCGCTTTAACAACATATTTAACAATTGAGCTTGTTCTATGACAGAAATACCTTCAAAATATTCTTTGACTATCTTTTTACTCTATAACGAGCTGTATGATCAAGCATCGGAGGTCCCATTTCTTCAATTTTACTTGAATCCACATTCTCCAAAAATGTATTGTCGATGACGATATTGTTGTAGCTTCTAAATAATCTCTGTGAATTGGTAAGTGTGGTAGAATGTTGTCTGTTGGATGTCGACCTTGCATAAAAATAAATATATAAATTTATCTAATTGTGAGTTCTTTCAAATCACACACACACACACACACACACACACACACACACACACATATATATATATATATATATATATATATAGATATGTATATACATACATATATATGTATATACATATACATATGTATATGTATATACATATATATGTATGTATATACATATCTATATATATATATATATATATATATATATATAGATATGTATATACATACATATATATGTATATACATATACATATGTATATGTATATACATATATATGTATGTATATACATATCTATATATATATATATATATATATATATATATAGATATGTATATACATACATATATATGTATATACATATACATATGTATATGTATATACATATATATGTATGTATATACATATCTATATATATATATATATATATATATATATATAGATATGTATATACATACATATATATGTATATACATATACATATGTATATGTATATACATATATATGTATGTATATACATATCTATATATATATATATATATATATATATATATAAGTTTATATATATTATAAAGTAAATTTTAAACATATCAAAATTTATATACTCACCAATCATGGTATCAATATCAACACTACCCATAGTTTTCTCCACGTTTGTCATTTCCTCATCACCTCCATGTTCTTCATTTCTTTCATCAACGCGTTCCTCGACACTCTGCATTCCTTCATCACCACCGTGTGCGAGGTGCACATTTTTCATTTCTTCGTCACCGCCAAGTGCCTCCACATTTCTTTCCATTACTCTTTTTTCTCTTAACTTTCTCATGTTTTCACGCTTTTTCTCTTTCCTTGCCTCTTCATCAGTTCTGGTGCGATCGTATTTTTTTCTGCAATTCCTTCAATTTCCCATGTTGAAGGAATTAAAACCTAAAATCCAATGCATTAAAAGATATGGGAATTGAGAGTTAAATACATACATTGAAAAAAAGATAATAGCAAGACCCAACAAGAGTAATATGCTAAGCACTATTGTACGAAAGACTTATAGGTCTGCCAAAACAAGGTTTTGCACCAAAGAAAGTAAAATTACCTAGAAGTAGTCTCAAGAAAATGCCCGCCATAAATCATAGGTTAAAGCAAATGCCCACAGCATATGGTCAAGCTGTACTATATTGATATTTCTGCCTAAACATGATCTCAATTTGTATTAATCATGTCTGATGAAAAAATTATGGATCTGCCAAAATAGGGTTTCAGGATAAATTTTTGAGAAATTCCTGAAAATGACCAAGTGTTGGAAAACTAGCTCAGGTGGCCTTGGGACAATGCTCGCCATACCTAATGGATGAATGACAAAAATAATTTGAAACTACCATGCTCTAACTTGTTAAGAAGGATATCTCTCCATAGTCTTAGTTTTCATAGAAGGCGTTTGATGACAAAATTAATAGCCTGCCAAAACAAGGGTTCAAGTTGCTTTTAAACCAAATTAGCAAATCTGCCTAAGTGGACTCAGGGAAATGCCTACCATAGATTTCGGGTTAAAGAAAATTATCTCACCATATGGTCATTATGTAGATGGGTATTTTTTCTACCTGTCCACATATTCAGATCGACTTGAAAGTGCCCGAGGAAGAAGTTATGGATCTGCCAAAATAGGGTTTCAGGATAAACTTTGGCGAAAGTCCTGAAAATGACAAGTATTGAAAAACTGGCTCAAGTGGCCTTGAGAAAATGCTTGTCGTACCTAATGGGTGAATGATAAAAATAATATGAAACTACCATGCTCTGGCTTGTCAAGAAGGATAGCTCTCCATAGTCTTATTTTTCACAGAATGTGTTTGATGACAAAATTAACAGCCTACCAAAACAAGGGTTCAAGTTGATTTTACACCAAAGTAGCAAATCTGCCTAAGTGGCCTTAGGGAAATGACCGCCATTGCTTGTGGGTTGAAGAAAAATACCACACCATATGGTCATTGTGTAGATGGGTGTTTTGTCTACCTGTCCACATCTTCAGATCGACTTGAAGGTTCCTGAAGAAGAAGTTATGGATCTTCCAAAATAGGGTTTCAAGATAAACTTTGTAGAAAGTCATGAAAATGACCAAGTGTTGGGAAACTGGCTCAGGTGGCCTTGAGAAAATGCTTGATGTACCTAATGGGTTAATGATAAAAATAATCTGAAACTATCATGCTATAGCTTGTCAAGAAGGATATATCCCCATAGTCTTAGTTTTCACAGAAGGTGTTTGATGAAAAAAATAAGAGCCTGCCAAAACAGGGTTTAAAGAAAATACCTTGATAAAAAAAAATGTGGCCTGAAGAACTTGGATAATGCGAAATCTCAACAGATCTGCAAACTCTGATATGTGAACTCCTAGCTACAATATAGATATAAAATCTCTCGGCTGAAAACTAATCTTTAAACTCTCGGCTAAAAACTACTCTGCAAACACTCGGCTAAAAAACTCTCTACAAACTATCGACTAAAAAACAGATTAAAAATTCTCGATTGAGAGATTGATAAAAACTATCTCAGAGGAGAGCCTATATATATACCTCTCAGTCGAGAAGTTTTGGAATCCCATCGGAATCACAAGAGTTTAATGTGTCGGCCCCTAAAAGATTCTCGAAGCATTATGTGACAAAACTCTCAGCTGAGATATATTTTATGTTTTCGTCTGAAAGTTTAAAATAACTTCCAGCTGAGAGATTTGCTTAACTCTGGGTTATATTTCGAGCGAACTAACTCTCGCCCGAGATATTTTAAATCTCTCAGCCAAGAGATTTTCTAGGCCGAGAGTTGTTAGTCAACATTTCCAGCACCATTTCTGCAGTTTTCAGAAATGTCTCACTTTAGCAAGGTTGAAACACTGCAAAAAATGAGAATTAACTTTCGGAGTTTATACCAGTAGATTCATCATTCAATCTACTTTCTCATCATATATATATTTTTTTAATTTCATTTAGGATTTCTATTTTTTACATTTTTTTTTCTAAACTTTATCATTAAAAAAAATTAGTGACTTAAAATCAGTGACAATAAAAATTCAATATCATCACGAAGATGAAGCCAAAAAAAAATTAAAAAATCACAAGGTTGTTCCTTGTAGTGTCCTCTTCAAAAGGGTGCTTTTAGTTTTTTTGATAAGAGTCACATTTGAAAGAAAATGAGACAACAAAAACATGTGTCAATAAGACAATGTTTTTGGTACATATGTTATTTCAATAAATAATAAAAATTAGCATATAAGTCTGAAAATCCTAAACATATAGTCCATGCACAACTGAAATGAGTGTAGATTATGATTATACATTTTGTTTCCCTAAAATAAATAACTATCTCTAAGAAAAATGTAGGCCACAATGGTCACTCATTATTCATACTTAAAATTTTAAAGTATATGTCGTTGGTGCCCACCAAATTTGCCCCACTATATGTCGATAATTTTTTTTTTAAAATATGAGTACGTAGCTAATTCAATTCCATAAAACATTTGTGTTTACTTCAAGGTGAAATTCCTAAGGGAGATATCGGTTTGAAGGGGTTGAAGTTGAAAAGCATAAAATGTTGCAATTTGTTTTGTCAAAAAACAAGCAAAAGTGTTTCCCAACTTCATGTTTTCACCCAATACTACATTCTTGTGTTGGCTTGATGTTTCCCCGTACTTGACTTGGTATGAAAATTAAGTATGTTCTTCATCCACCTTATCCTCTTGTAGAGATGTCCTTCTATTGTTTTCAAAGACGATTCCCCTTGCCTCTTTCTTCAGTATACATTCACATTTACTCAACAAAGTTTTGTTTTCTATAAGTGAATTCATTACCTCAATTTCTTTTCTAACATGGCCATCTTCAACCTTGGACTTTACTAGCCATATTTCTAAGTACTTCGGCTCTTCTTCAAAATTTGTAAGCACTACAGTCGAGTGCTTATCTTCTCTCATAAGGCTACCACCTTTCATTTCATCCATTGGATCCTTTTTGTCTCTGTCTCTTTGAGACATTTCTACAATATCCTCTTCCTTTTATGATAACTTTGAATGGATGTCCACCTTCTTTACCTGCATAACATGCACACACACACACACAATTGTTTAGTTTCAAAAACATAAGGCTCTCTAGCCTCATTTGATACCTCTGTCAGCACATCCTCATGTTGATCTTCACTCTCCAAACAATCCATGGGACTCTCAATAGGTCTCTCTTTAGCTACTTCACCATCATCCTCTCCAAGGAGTATCCCTTGTTCTAGTTCACAATAGTGAACTCTCTCTGATCTGGATTTATGCGTGAACAAAATGAAAGAACATATAAAGAATCATAATCACAGACATTTTGCAAAGATAACAGAGATACAGTAAACACATATTCTATTAAATGGCGGAAATAGAACAGACTGTAATACAATTGCTAGAATGGTGGTAGCTATCCCTGAGAAGAGATGTGGCTGCTACGCCCATCCGTGCCAAGATGGATACAAAATGAGGCCAAAGGGGCCTATTTATAATAATAATGAGGGTGAGAACCCCAAAAGTCCAAAACGTAACCCTAGAAGATGAACCGTCATAAAGTTTGTGGCCCCAAGGTAGTAAGTTGAACAGTCAACTTCCCGGGGTCATAACTTTTGCATGCGATCTCTGATTTGGGCGTTCGGTAGCTCGCTCGAAAGGTCTATATAAGCTTTACAACTTTTGGTCACCCAAAAGCATGCTGATGGCAACCATTTGGCCCACAAATTGCCAAAAAACGTCGTTTAGGGCCTCAAAACGGCCTCGGAAGTTTGGGACCCAAAAAACTATAGAAAAATAACTAGGAAACAACCACAATGGACAATTGTTTTGAGCCAGTGGAATAGGTGGGTGGCAGAGATGATTTTAAGGAACCATACTTATTTAAAAGTGTATAAATGTTGGCGAATATTACCAATTCTTAAAACGCCAACTATAAAATGATTGGCTATATTTTTCAAAAACATTTTAATTTCCAAGGATTTTATATAGTTTATATAATAATTTGGCAATTTTTAGGGTGAAAATTTTTTACCCCATCAAAATTGGGCGAAACGGGGCTTCAAAAAATGCAAAATGGCGAATCTTTTTTGGGAGAAAAACATGGAAAAATGTCCCATTGGGCTAAAATTCTCCCCTAAAATTATCCCTGGTGGGTGGCCATCGATCTCTATCTGGATCACTCTCTTCCTCACCATACTCAGTAAATTTGAGCTCTTCACCTCTCAACAGAGCCCTCATCAGGTGCCTCGGCTTCTTGGCAATCGTTTCCTAATAGGCCACTTGATCTTCTTCTTAAGATTCCATCCAACTCTATGGTATTCATTCTCCATTTCTTGTAGCATCATACTTACCTTATTGATTATTTCCTTTAACTTAGCCATATCTTGATCAAATCCCTCATCACTAGTCTTCTTTCCCCTACCATTTACCTTGGCATTCACTTTCCTTTTTTTGTGGTTTCTCTTTGAATCTTCACCATGAATTTCAATAATCATCTTATCTTCCTTCTGTGGACTCTCTTTTCCCACTCGTGAGATGCAACAAGCTTTTCCCATCTCTATAATAAGTTGTCCAGTTGTCACTAGTACCAAGTCATCCTCTTGGTATCCTCTTGGTTCTTCCCAGCAGAAGCTCTCTTGAGAATGCCTGCTCTTGAGCTTCCAATGTTGTTCGACTTATGCACTTTAACTTCTCATGTTCACCTCTTCACTTAAGAACTAATGTTGTTTTCTTTATCCTCTCGGCAATTTGCTTTGTTGTCCTCTGCAACTAGCTTCATTCTATAGCTCCCCTATTGTACTTTGTTGCCATCATCCTCCTTCACAAATATGCAAACACAACCTTTTAAGACCAAAAATTAAATCACAAATGCATACTTCCAAATCCTTCCTCCGGCTGGAACTAACAATCATACTTCAAAACTTAACTATATTCTTTCTACCTCATCATGCTTGCGCACTATGACTTTTCTTTTCTGCAACTGTGTCCAAACTTACTGCTAAAATCTTCTTCTCTGTCTGCCATAATCTACTGATGTGATTTCATATCCAATTCTTTTTCCTACTATGGTAATTACTTCAATCTCTTTCCCCAAGGAGCATACCTGCACTCTGATATCAATTGATGCAGACCTACGTCATAGATCTGCTTTCACCTTAGTTGATTCATTATTCTATGCTTGCCAAAAAATCTTTCCACAATGTGTGTTACATCAAATCAAAATTTTGTTTCCGAAGAACATGAACTTCATCAAAACAAAGGAATACTTACATGATTGAAATAATATTCAAATATGTTACCTTCAATAAACCTTTTTGCAAGTATTTGTAACTAGATATACATAAATACTGCATAATTTGTATTCTTCACAACTCATGCACTTCATTCACTTAGTTATTTAACATATTGAACAATCAATGGTCTAACATTTTAAGCCGTCATTTGGGCACATAAGACTCCACTCTCACATTGCACTTGCATACTACAAGTCCATATCGACATATATGTAACACTTCCTATGATTTGATTAAGATTATCCAAAACTTCTTTAATGTTCTAGTTGGGCATTTCACCATATATCCATTCTTTCAACACAAATGGTTAAATTCCAGATTTCATAATAGAACAACATAATTGTTCAAAGACAAATGCTATGCCTAAGGGAATCATTCCATAATGTTGGATCTGAGATCCACAGAGAAAATAATACACGGAATATTAATAACAGACATTCATCAATGAACACAAGAGTTTACTGTGGTAAAACCCCTGAGAGGGAAACATCCATGGAGCAATGGTATCGGTCTTCCTTATTATTCAATGAATGAAGATTACAACAACGTACAACTCTCCAACTCTTCTCTATGAGAATACAAGATATATATACATTTCTTTCACGGTTACTCTTAACTAAACAAACTAAATTAATTCGGTAAGTCCATTATGCAGCCACCGAGAGAACGGTTTTCACCTGTTTCCAACAATCTCCACCTTGACAATAGTTTACCTGATACCTTGCTCATTGCTCTATTCATCACCTTTCCTGCAAGCCTAGAGAAGCTAGGCACCATCGTAGCTTATCTAAAGTAACTGGCTTCATGAATATGTCTGCACTATTCTCTTTAGTGTGAACCTTTTCAAGAACCACTCCACCTTCATCAACAACATGTCTAACAAAATGGTATTTTACGGGAATATGCTTTGTCTTACTGTGATAAGATGGATTTTTAGCCAAATGAATAGCACTTTGACTATCACAAAAACTTTTATAGTGCTCTAAACTTTTTCTAACTCACCCAACAAACCTTTTAACCAGACTGCCTCTTTGCAAGCATGTGAAGCAGCTATATGTTTTGCTTGTGTAGTGGATAAAGCAACAATATTCTGAAGCTTTGACATCCAACTAATAGCTCCACCTGCAAGAGTAAAGACATAACCTGAAGTGGACATCCTCTTGTCCAAATCACCTGCAAAATCAGAATCAACATAACCACAGACTTCATCACTACAACCATCAACAGTGATACAATAGTTGCTTGTGCCTCTTAGATACTGAAGCACCCATTTCACTGCTTCCCAATGCTCTTTTCCTGGATTTTTCGTGTTTCTACTGACAACACCAACTGCATGTGAAATATTCGGTCCTGTACTTATCATCGCATACATTATACTTCCTACTACATTAGCATATGGTATATGAGACATATACTGCTTTTCTTCATCATTTTTAGGACTCAAACCTGAAGAAAGCTTGAAATGAGAAGCTAAAGGGATATTAACAGGTTTCCCCTTATTCATATCAAATCTCTAAAGTATTTTCTCCACATACTTCTTTTGTGATAACCATAGCTTGCCATTTTTCCTGTCTTTATGTATCTGCATGCCCAAGATCTGATTTGCTGCTCCTAGATCCTTCATATCAAATGTCCTAGCCAACTGAGCCTTTAACTTGTTGATTTCAAACATGTTCTTGCTTGCAGCAAGCATATCATCAACATATAACACCAAAATAATGAACATGTCATTTTCCAACTTTTTAAAGTACACACAATGATCATACTCACTCCTGGTAAAATTCTGACTCACCATGAAAGAATCAAATTTCTTGTACCATTGCCTGGGAGACTGCCTCGGGCCATATAATGATTTTCTGAGCTTGCAAACAAACCTCTTGTTGCGATTCTAAACGAACCCTTCTGGTTGTTCCATGAAAATTTCCTCATATAAATCTCCATGTAAGAAAGTTGTTTTGGCATCTAGTTGCTCTAACTCCAAATAATACAAGGCAACTAGTGCTAACAAAATCCTGATAGAAACAAGTTTTACAACTGGTGAAAAAATATCATGAAAGTCAATACCTGCTTTCTGAGAAAACCCTTTTGCAACCAGTCTCGCTTTGTACTTCGGTACAGTGTCATCAGGTCCTTTCTTCAATTTGTACACCCATTTGCATCCAACCACTTTCCTACTCTCTGGAAGTTCCACAAGATCCCATGTCTTCTTCTTTGCCAAAGAATCCATTTCTTCTTTCATTGCAAGTTTCCATTTGTCATTGTCAAACACTTTCAATGCTTCCTGATAACTGTTAGGTTCTCCTTCATTAGAAATGAAAGCAACAGATGTGACAAAATCATCATACCTCTTTGGAAAAGTTTTGTCCCATGTAGATTTCCGTAGAGATTAATGTGTATATCCTCTATTTCTATCTGCTCATCCTCTTCCTGAGGAGTGTCCTCATGAATATCCTCTTCCTAGACATCCTCATGATTCCCTTTTATAGATGAATGAGTATCAAACTGAACTTGCTGAAACTGTGGTACATTAGCTTGTTTCAAATCATTACATACATCTAAATTTGATATAAAAAGTTCATTAAATGTTACATCTCTATTTATGATGACTTTGTGGACAGTAGGATTCCACAATCTATATCCCTTAACACCATCACCATATCCAACAAAGATCGTTTTTCTTGATTTAGGATCTAATTGGGAACGCTGATTTTTGGGAATAAGAGCATAAGCTTCACAACCAAATACTCTAAGATTAGAATAATCACATTGTTGACCTGTCCATACCTTTTCCGGAATTTTGCAGGCAATGGTCGTTGATGGTGATCGATTGACTAGGTAACAAGCTGTAAGAAATGCCTCTCCCCACAATTTCTGCTGCAAGTTTGCATTACTGAGCATACTCCTTGCTCTTTCAAGAAGAGTCATGTTCATGCGTTCAACAAGGCAATTCTGTTGCGGAGTGTAAACAGTGGTCTTATGCCTCTTGATCCCATCCTTCTTGCAATAATTATCAAATTCCTTAGAAGTAAAGTCAGTTCCATTATCTGTTCTAAGACATTTAATGAACCTGTCAGTGCTCTTTTCAACCAAAGCTCTAAACTGCTTAAATATATCAAAAACATTAGCTTTACTCTTTAACAAATAGATCCATACTTTCCTCGAGTAATCATCTATAAAACTGATGAAATATGATGATCCCACATAAGAAATTTTAGGAGATGGTCCCCATAGATCAGAAAGAATATAGTCTAGGATACCTTTACCAGTGTGTTTTCCATATTTAAATTTTTATCTAGCTTGTTTACCATAAACACAATGCTCACAAAAATTCAAATCTACAGATTTTAAACTAGGAAGCAACTTCCGATCAACAAGTACCTTCATTCCTCTTTCGCTGATATGACCTAACCGTTGATGCCATAGATGAGTGAAGTCTGCTGCACCAACTGATGATACTGTTGTTTGATCGATTTCCATTCTCCCTTCAAGTTTATACAAGTTGCTGACTCTGTTTTCCTTCATAACAACCAAGATACCTTTCGATATCTTCATAAATCCACCTTGAACCGCAAATTTGTAACCAGCATTATCAAGAACTCCCATTGATATCAAGTTCTTCCTTAGTTCAGGTACATATCTCACATCTGTTAGAGTCCTAACAATACCATCATACATTTAATTCTGATACTCTCTATCGGAACAGTTTTACATGTAACATTATTTCCCATATAAACTATACCGTCATCTATAGATTGGTATGTGTGAAACCAACTTCTATGAAGACACATGTGATGAGATGCTCCAGAATCAACTAACCAACCATAATGATATTCTGAGACATTATAAGTAGTTAATACCTCATCAATCATACCTAATCATTTTCTATTATGTTTGCCTCATTTGTAGAGTTCTTCTCCTTAGAAGCTTGCTTGTGTTTCCAGCAGTCTTTCTTAAGATGTCCTGCTTTATTGCAAAACCAACACTTCAATTAATTATTTTTGCCCTTCGACTTTGATCTTGATGTACCTCTTGAATGTTGTCCTCTTTCACTGGTTCTTCCCCTGGCTATCATTACTTCTGATGTCAAGTTTTCAAGACTAGATTTCTTTCGAGTTTCCTCAGAAATTAAGGCTCCCACAACATCATCAAAGGTAATAGACTCAATAGAACTAAAACTGATTGAGGTTACAAAATGTGCCCAAGACTCAGGGAGGACTAGATTTCTTTTGAGTTTCCTCAGAAATTAAGGCTCCCACAACATCATCAAAGGTAATAGACTCAACAGAACTAAAACTGATAGAGGTTACAAAATGTGCCCAAGACTCAGGCAGAGAGCGCAACATTAAAATCACCTTGTCTTCAGATTTAACAATATCTTTCCTCAGAAATTAAGGCTCCCACAACATCATCAAAGGTAATAGACTCAACAGAACTAAAACTGATAGAGGTTACAAAATGTGCCTAAGACTCAGGCAGAGAGCGCAACATTAAAATCGCCTTGTCTTCAGATTTAACAAAATCTTTCCTCATAAATTAAGGCTCCCACAACGTCATCAAAGGTAATAGACTCAACAGAACTAAAACTGATAGAGGTTACAAAATGTGCCCAAGACTCAGGCAGAGAGCGCAACATTAAAATCGTCTTGTCTTCAGATTTAACAATATCTTCCATACTAGACAACTGACAAACAAGAATATTGAACGCATTCAAGTGATCAAAAAATTTTGTATCTTCTTTCATACAAAGGTAAATAACTACCACTTCAAGAGGAATTTATTTGTCGACCAAGCATAATCGAATAGCACTCATAGCTTTTTCATCTATCTCGTTCCAGTCTTCATTGGACATATTAGCATATCCCTCATCTTACCTTCCATAATTAGAAATTGTTGCTCCCATTGAATTTTTCAATTTCAAATTTAAAACTCGTGTTTTTGCTATTTTCTCAAAAAGTTTTTAAATATTACTACTAGCTACTTTTATTTGAAATATATATTTCCAAAAAACTTGTCGAACAAACTTGACTTTGGAGTTTCAGCGTTCCAATAAAAAATAATTATTCCAAACCTCCAAATTTTTTTATTATTCCAAAAAAAAATTATTCCAAACCTCCAATTTTTTTTATCATTCCAAAACTTTACAATTTTGGCCTTTCAATTGAAAAAATTATTCCAAACTTCCAAAAAAAAATATTATTCAAAACTTTCCACTTTCAGCCTTTTAATAATAAATGATTCCAAAGTTCCAAATTTTTTTATTCTTTTTAACCGCAAGTCTTTATTCCATAAATAATAACTGCCGAAATTATTCAAACTTGACGCATTTGCTTTATTCCTTAGCACATTTCCTTATTCCATAAATAATAACTGCAGAAAATATTTAAACGTTACCACTCTGCAAAAAAACGCAGCAGTAGTCTGGCAATTCACTTCCACAGGCAGGTTCAGCTGCAATAGCAGCAACCAACGGCTAACAGACTCCACGCACCGATGGATGACAGACTCTGCAATCCTTCCAGGCTGTGTGGGTTCGCTCCACCCTATTCTTCTCAGTTGCCAACAGTCTACACGGATGTGCTCA
Organism: Pseudotsuga menziesii; assembly: GCA_001517045.1. Classification (NCBI taxonomy): domain Eukaryota; kingdom Viridiplantae; phylum Streptophyta; class Pinopsida; order Pinales; family Pinaceae; genus Pseudotsuga; species Pseudotsuga menziesii. The sequence goes on along the minus strand of LPNX010397162.1, from coordinate 146,986 downwards.
GTCTTTACTTCCAGCAGCGGATTCTTTTTTTTCACCGGCTTTCTCCACATTCAGCAAATGCAGCACTACCACACACGGTCTCCTTCAGCACTCAGGCTCTGATACCACTTGTTGGATCTGATATCTACAAAGAAAATAATACACAGAATATTAATAACAGACATTCATCAATGAACACAAGAGTTTACTGTGGTAAAACCTCAGTGAGGGAAACATCCACTAAGCAATGGTATCGTCTTCCTTATTATTCAATGAATGATTACAACCGCGTACAACTCTCCGACTCTTCTCTGCGAGAATACAAGAAATATATACATTTCTTTCACAGTTACTCTTAACTCAACAAACTAAATTAATTAAATGAGTCCGTTATGCAGCCACCCAGAGAATGGTTGTCACCAGTTTCCAACACATAAATCTTAGATTTGCTTTGTAAATGAATTCAAATCCTAAAAGAATTGAATTTGTTTCCATCTTTTGGTATTTGAACTTGCATAAAATAAACAATATAATACCTTTTACCTCCAACGCTACTCCAAATGGTGATTTCACATTTCTCTACTTCCCTTTGCAACTCAATACAAAATTCAATTTCCATAGTTGGGTGCTTTTCTCTTACTCAACTTCAGTATCAACTAGTGATTTTAAATTGGTTATAATGATCTCCAGTAGATGATAATATCATTTGTCATTATCAGATTCATTGAACTGATGTCCCGCCAACATCTATGGTCCTCTATCAAACCATATGATAACACTACCAATCCATCATTCTAAATGGGTGCTTCTCCAAAGATAGCGTCAACCTTGCAGATTTCAACAAACCTCAAGACATGACATGATTAATAATAATTCCATAAGTTCGTTCGAGCACTAGTCACAGTCACAAATAACTTATCCCATCAACACGTAGAGCATACATTGACTCTATTTTACAAAATCTTCTCTTCAATATTAATTATAGACTTTTTATGCCTTCTCCCATAAACACACAGGCGGTGTCCTTTAACGAGCCCAGTGTCGTTCTCCAGGATTCATCACACACAAATACCTCTTCAAATCCTCTAGCTAAATTTGACCTATATCTTTGTTTGCAACAGAGATTCCTTATTTCTACCTCACATACATACTTTTGCGCACAAAGTCCCCACTTACTTAATTGCCTCAAGTTCCATATATCATAGATAGAGATTCATTCGGAATTCATACATTCAAAGAAGAATTACACCAATCAAAACAAAGACAATTTTATAGTGAAACCTCAATTCATTAACATACTCTGTACATACATTTTCTCAGAACTGTCACTTCTTTTCTTGGCTTGTTTCGTTTTCATTTGGACACCACTTATTTCTATTTCCCTTTCCCTTAGGCTTAGGCTTACAGGTATAAATAGCTAAGCACAAAAGGATACAACTCATTAAACAAACTCCTCTAGTTATGGAACTAACTCTAAATGTAGAATTCAATCCTATATTTTACTTATGGCTCATTGTTGAAACCTCACCGAATTTTGCCACTAAGTGGAGATTCGCTTACAATAACTCATTATTTGACTAGTGACCCATTACCCACACCTAACACCTCATCATTAATTGATTCTTCTAATCTAAGTTTACAATTATAAGATTTTACAAATATTTTTCAATGAACCCTTTCCTGCATCATAAAAGAAGACACAATGATAGTATTTGTTTTTTTCTAAACATTTAGAACATAGAAAGATACTATTCTACAAATAAAGATACCATTACGAATATTGTTATATATAAATTTGAAGTGAAATTAAATTGCAATGAAGAAATAAAAAACTAGAAAATTTAATGTAACACTGTAAAACTATTTTTAACCGTAATCTTTATATATCTATACTAAATTTTATAACCTAATATTAAATTGATTCTATCCTATGTCCCTATATATTCATTCAATATAATATTTTTATTAATGCTTAAATCTTATTGGTATTTTTCTTTTGTTATATCAATGAATTTGTGCATCTACAACCATTATATCTCTTATAGAATAATTAAGTGTATCCAAGAAAAATATCATCAATAAAAATGAAAACCTAAAAAAAATCATTATAATAAAAAAAATCAACATAGATCCATCTTAACTATATTTAAGTTAAAATAGATTTATGTTTATGATAATAGAAGGGTAGAGAATTAAAAATATATATTCTTAGAATGCCCTATGCATCTCAATAACAAAATATTTGTAGCATGAACTTCTCTACAATCTTTTAAAAACAAAATGTTAAATCAAATTAATTATAATTGATTATTTTATCAATATCAACAAAATATACAAAAACAAGATAAACAATATGCGAGACAAGAGACTTCCTAAGATTGCTTCATGCTCTAGTCAAAACCACTTGCTACTTAATGAGGTTGACATAAAGATGCCAAGTCTTGAATGTGGTGGAGGAGTTAGAGGATGAATAAATCCTAAGAACAAACTCTAATGAGCTACCTAGTGAAATAGGGTGCTCCACAATTTAGAAAAAGTTGTGGGATGAAAGGATCTATTATCTTTATGACAAAAAGAGGGTTGAAAATGAACATCACTTTCATAATAATAATGATTTAGTAATGTTCTTTTAAATCTTTTTAAATATATAAATACAATTTAAAATATATATAAAAAAATAGTTTCATTTCTAATATTTAATACACTAAAGAATCAAAGTCGATTTTAATAAATTTATTTAATAACTATCATCATAATCATTAATAAAATAATAATAATCATATATAAAAAAATAATATAAATATATCTTAATTTTAAGAAATCTCAAATTAAATTATAATCTTTAATATATAATAATAATAAAAATTATTACAAACTACATATAAAAATAACATGTTATACAATAAAATTGTAACAACCATTTTTTTTTAATCTCTTATTTCCATTTAAAATATAGGTAAATCATATACTAACAACCGTATTTCATATTGGTTTTGCCATTTTTTATCTCATGGTAAATAGAAGTTTTAATGGATTAAATGAATCTGCAAATTACTGCCCTTTTTAAATGACTTCTCTTGTCAAGTAAAATCAGTGATTTTGTATGGTTTTTAATTATTTTTAAATATTTTAAATTGAATAATTATTACTATAATATTAATTATAATTATTATTAAATTTTTCAAATAATTATAATTATAATATTTTATAGTTAATTGAAAAATCAAATTTCTAGTTTTAAAAAAAAATCTTATACATAATATTCCCTTCCAAAGAGAATAATTATTAGACTCTTCAAGTTGAATTATTTGTTATTGTAAAAAAGAAAAAACTTTCAACAGAAATTCTATAAATTTAAAAAAAAATCAAAATAAGTTTGGATTCAATGTATTCCCATTTCTTAGTTTCCTTTTCCATGGTTTACTGTGAGGCCTTCAACCAAAGGGCTAAAAATATTTTACATGCAGCAGAGTAATAAATGCTCTGGCTACAGCATTGTGAACCCTTGGATCTCAAACAAGTTGAGATCCAAGGGTTCGCAATGCTACAGCCAGAGCATTTATAAAGACACTGTTTACTCCAGATTAATATAAACTACAGTGCTTACTGTGAATGGCTCAAACACACTACCATGGTGACTGTCATCCCATTTCCTATCTCTTACTTGCCTTTCCCATTTTTACTTTGTACTTGAACTGATCATAATAAGCTCCATAGCATTATGAACTCCAATGATAATTATGAGAGAATCCAGATACACTTTGTACTTGTGTTGATCGTAACCAGAGTCCAGATCATTATAAACTCCAAAGCTAATTATGATGAAATCCGACCATCGTACAGCTCAACCAACGAACTTTGAGATAACATTTGACCGATCATTACTTCTTTTAGGTTTATCATCCGTAATTATGGCCAAGTCATTTCAGAAACTTAATCTATCAATAATCAGAGTATCAGTCCATTTTTAGTTGGGTGGGGACAAGAGTGTTGGAGTACGAATTAATTATACAGCGGAATTATGCACAGCGAAATCAAATGAACAGAATAGTAATAAACACAATAACAGAAGCAAAACACAGAAAATGTTTAGACAAAGTGAT
>LPNX010397162.1:113593-131411 GCA_001517045.1 Pseudotsuga menziesii | reverse complement strand
CTTAGGCATCTTAATATGCATTCTGTAGGCTTTTAATTTCAGCATTTGAATTCTGTTTATGTTCATGTGGGTTGTTTGCCTGGCTTTGTTGATGTTCGTCGCGTCCTTTTCGCCGGTTGAGGGACGGGGACATGACACGCCATCTCTGCAAGTCACTGTTTTTCGTCTGCAGATATACTGCCGTCACTCCGAATTTGCCCCTGCCGTGGATTTGCTTTTCTGAATAACTCGCCCTTCGTGACCTCCCTCCAACTTTGCTCTGATACTACTTGTTGGAGTACTTACAAGCACGAATTAATTATACAGCGGAATTATGCACAGCGAAATCAAATGAACAGAATAGTAATAAACACAATAACAGAAGCAAAACACAGAAAATGTTTAGACACAGTGATTACGTGGTAAAACCCTCTATTTGAGGGAAACATCCACGGAGCAAGGTATCGGTTCTCTTATTCTTCAAGACAGGAAATTACAGTCAGGTTTCCTCATTCCTCTCTGCTCTCTCTCATAATTCGCTACAGCCACAATGGGCACACATGAATTTATAGCATTTCATACATAACTGAATGCTAACAAAAAAATTGTAACCGGTCTGTAACAGTTAGAGGAATTGTTGTTAACTAATTTCAACAAAGAGGATTAATAAATATGATGCAGTCTTCCAATTATACAGTTTCACCGACCATAATGTATATGCAGACTCAATTCTGCAGAACCAGAATCTCAAAATCTACTGACTTACTGGTTACAGGTTCAACTGTCAACAATGACGGTGGATAAGGGGCACTCTTCCGATTGGGCTGTACCAGTACTAGCCTATCTTCATTAATGGATTGATACCCAAACATGTGATCTTTCAACTCAAATTCAAGGACAGAGTTTATTGTTACACAGGATGGGAACTGTTTTGACGAAAATTTCTGCAAAATAGTGCAGATATCAGTCAACAATCTGCACCCAACTACAACGCATAGAATGCAAGTCCAGAAATTAAAATATTATAGTCCCGATTCAGTACCTATATTTTTATTAAACATCTAATTTTTTGCCAGACTCTTTTCAGAGATTCCATTCCGAGGGATGGCCATAAACTACAACCCACTAAATAACAAATTGTAAATGTTAAAGAGAACATGGCTTGGACCTGGGGTTTTCCCACTTCCTCGTCCAGGTTTATAGAAGTATGAGGCTTTAATTAATTTCAAAGACATACATAAATAAATGGTTTGTTTTCATTCTAGTGAGTTAGTTTAAATGGTTGTGGTTAAGAGTTGTTTATGCTAGTAAAAGGTTTTGAGGTTAAATCTCCAAGTAACTATGCAAAGGCCTCATTAAATATCCTCACTATATATCCCCAAAAAATTAAAACCTACTATTTATCTTAAAAAAAAATAATTACAATTTCAGGAAATTAGTAATCATTCTTTCTCTGAATATAGATCCATAGAGAATGAAACTAATAATCAATTATTTATCTGAATATAGATCCATAACATTCTTTCAAAAGAATATTAAGTTTTTACTGGGAGAATATATCAATGATAAATTAAATTAGTCTGCTTTCAGGAAAATCGATTCTTTGTCTGAAAGTAGATCATTGACATTCTTTAAAAATACTAATAATATTTTATTCAGAAAGTAGATCAATGACATTTTTTGAAAGACTAATAATTTTATACTAAACAAGTAGGGCAAAAAATATTTTACATGCAGCACAGTAATGAATGCCGGACAACTGCACTGTGGGCTGTTAGATATCAATCTATTTGAGATCCAATAACTCACAGTGAAGCAGCCGCAACATTTATTACAATGCTGCATGTTGAATATTGTTCACCAACAAGTAAATAAATGACAGTCTTTCAAAAAACCAGTCAAATAAGTTCTTACTCAGAGAGTATATCAATGATAAATTGGTCTGCTTTCAGGAAACTAATCGATTCTTTGTCTAAAAAGTAGATCAATGACATTCTTTGAAAAGACTAATCATTTTTGTCACGGAAATGAAATCATGACATTCTTCGAAAAGACTATTCCTTTTTATGAAACTAGTCTAAGTCACAGTAACATTGAATATGATTAGCTTTTTAGGTGTGTCTTATCAAGGACTAAAGGGTTTTAATTTTTGGGCAGCCACGCATAAAAGATTTATTGAAACCAAACTTTCTAACTATATTTAACAACTAATTAATTATTATTTTTTATTTTTTTATTTTTAATAATATTAACATTTAACATAACTAAATTATTAAGTCTCTCTCCAATTACCTTATTGTTTCTAACTTGATTAACCATAAAAAAAATAAAAATTAAAACCAAAAACCAAACTGGCTAGCCAACAACTAATCAATATTTTTTAATCCAGAGATAAAGCTCTCTCTCCCCAATTACCTTATTGTTTCTAACTTGATTAACCATAAAAATAAAAATAAAAACCAAAAACCAAACTTGCTAACCAACAACTAATCTGTATTTTTTAATCTAGAGATAAAAATGACATTCCTTTTCTAAGGCCATCCAACTTAAGAGAAACTTTCTTTCTCAGAAAGTAAGATAAATAACACTCTTTCAAAAGACTTATCATTTTATTTTTTTCTATGAAAGTTGATCAATGACTTGCTTTCTTAATTAACATACTTCAATTTAAGGTTATATTAGATAGACTTATGGTCTTAGAATCTTTTGCTATGATGAGTTTCTCTCCAAAACCTTGGAGAAACATCACAGGTTTCTACCTAATGACAAATCTGTCTGACATTGACGCACCTTTAACTTTTGTCAGATTATAAATCCTCTTTTTAAAAAAAATCATCAATAATCACTTTTTTTTAATGAGCAATAACATAGTATAACCAATGTAAACTCTTCTTGGCACAACTGTTTTCATTATCTGGGTTTATAGTAAACTTCAACTGGTAGCATTATCTGGGGTTGATGTAGGAGCTTGCATTTATGATCAGTTTTTGGATATTATAGTGTCGTCGTTTTTTTTTTTAAATCTGGGCCATGATGTTTGGATTGGATAATTGGTGAATAAATTGTTAACAAGAAACAACCATTTGTTTCATAAACTAAAAAAAATTAGTGGACAACTTAGCCCAGTTTCATCTGTTAAGGCTTTATGCTTGAAGTTATTGCTTATAATTAGTGGAGTGGAAGTGTTAACTTATGAAGGATTGTCTAATTTTGATTGTACTGAAAAAACTGTGCGTAAATTAGATGAATATGATCTTTCACACTTTCCAAAAAATATAAACGAAAATATGCTTACAAGGCTTTGTGTTTGAAGCCATCTTTGATGAAATATAAGTGTTATCTTTTATAAATTACCATCAAGTTATTACAAGTAACTTGGTAACTTAATTTTTATCACACACAAAACTGTCTATCTAATTTTTTAATAATTTAGTAAATTAGAGGAACACTATCTTTTCCACCATCCCTTCAAAAAAACATAGATGAAAATATGCTTACAAAGCTTTGCGTTTAAGCTATCTTTTAGACTGGAGTAGTAGTGCTTTCTCTTATAAACTAGCACAATTGGTGAGACGTGCACACACTTTCTCGGTACGGGGAGAGGTCACGGGTTCGAGCCTTGAGTCCTTAGGGGTTAGGCCATCTGTGAGGATGGCCGGCGGTTTACCACCTCTACCATCCACATAGTGGGGAAGTATTGCTGGGTTTTCCGTGGAGATTTCCTCTGGAAAAAAAAAACAAAAAAAAAAACTAGCACAACCACAAGTTAAGTGGGTGGTGAATGAGGACAGGCACAACCAACCACTTAGTTTTGTGAAGATAATTGGTTGTTAAACAAAGGCTAAAATATGTAAATTTATATCCCTTAATCATACTAGCTTGTTAGAGTTAATATAAGCTCAAAAGAAATACTATTTAATAAATAAACAAAACAAATTGTTACCCATTTCTTGAAGGACTCTTTAACCAAAGTTGATTTAAATCTTAATGAAGATGCATTTAAGCATAACAATATAGAACCACCATGAAATGAATCCTTGCAATACACTTGTTACACTTGGGTTAATCTTGTTGATGTGCTCAAGCAAGTCCAAAATCTGAGATAATATGTAAATGCCTATCAACATAATCACTAAATAGCCTAATTTTAAGTATACACAAAAGTGTCCACTTAATTTTCATATACACAAAACTGTGACTAAATTAAAGCAACCTCACCTTTTCCACTTTCCAAAATGACATAAATGAAAATATACTTACAAGGAATTTGCCACTTTCATATAATTGTGGTAATGCAAAACTATTTAAATAATTAGCTTTTAAAATATATATAAATTTTAATAAATTTAATTAATCTTATAAAATGTAAATTAGAATTTAACTCAATAATATGAAAATTAGTAATATATTTAATATTTTTCATTTATATATACAAAATCTCATTAAAACTTAAAAAAACTTTTTCATGGAGTTCACAGCAATGTAAATTATAATTTAACTTAATAATATGAAAATGAATAACATATTTAATATTTTTCATTTATATAAACAAAATCTTATTAAAACTAAAAAAACTTTCTATGTAGTTCAGAGCAATTTAAGTTTTTGATTGACAATTAACAATATTTATAAAAAGAATAACAATATTTGTAAAACGAATAAAATACATGTATATGTCAATATCAATGCTTCATTTATCTTGGCATAGGCAAAGAACAATCTAAAAACTTGCATAATTCATTAAAGAAGTTTCAAAAATTAATTTTGATTAATTTTTATCCACACCAACATAATATTGTTAAAAAGGTTCTCTCAATTTTCTTAAATTTCTCCCATTATTGTCCAGTGTACAGCAGTTTTCGTTCCAAAACTTAAATTTAACCCATAATCTTAGAATCAAATTAATAAACACGGCTTCGTCACATTCATCGTGAAAAAATTCATTCAGTTATCTTTATAAATTCAGGCCCCAAGTAGCACAGACCGAAAAACTGAACTTCAAAATTTTACGTTAAATATATTTTCACAACCTTTTTCTGTGAATCTGTTGCAGGATATAAAACGATGAAGAAGATCTGGAGTGACATTAGAAATTGTGGTCCTTGGTTAAATTACACCAAGAGCCTATCTATATGAAGAAAAACCAGGCGTCCCGCCCATTGCTATCGAGTTTTGTGAATAAATTAAACATAGAAGGAAAGTTTCTACCACTCGAAAGGGACGAGAAAACCAATGGCCGGCCATAGTGATAAAAAGTCGTCTGCATCGGCATATTTTTAAACCTGCTACAGCCATCTACCGAATCCTGTTTGTAGACTGCTATTCTTCCCAAGCACCATCGCGACATAACAATGTCAATATAGTAGCTTCCAATGTCCACTTTGCAAAATATTATTTACTTACCTTTCCAGATGACTGATCAAGATAGAAGGCTGCTATTAATGTTGATCTATATGATAAAAAATTGAGATATCAAACCATTTTATTCATAAAAAATACTCCAACATAGGTTTTTTTAACCTTCCATGGTTAAGATGATCTAGGGGGTTTTGTCTTTCATCATGCAACGAATCACTAGGTAATCCTCCTTTTATTGCGTACAGATGGGGAAGAACTTGGACTGCTAACTGTATAGTTAGCAGATGACTTCAGAGAATTTTCAGTACTAAAGCTAAAAGCTGCGTCAAGAACCCTATGAGGACTACCAGGTTGGGAGAAGCTGCTGCACGCCTTCCGTTTCGGGGCAAGGGCCTGTCCAAGCGATCCCTGTAACAATTGATAACAGCATTGCAACGGTGCCTGCATTTTTAAATTAAACAAGAACAGTCAATTACAATATCGATAGAACTTAATAATGCACGAAATTAATGCAGAACATTCCCTCTCCAATAATATACTTTCATGTTAACTCACCTTCGCCACCTTTAACCCAGAAAGCAAGCGATTCTCGCATTCATTGTTGTTAATAATTTCCATTTCCCTTACCACCCAGAGCATAATGGCAGCAGCTACTACAGATGGCATAAACCTTAAAAGCCTTGTGTCTGCAACGAACCAATCATAATGTTAGCTATATCTGTAACTCCTACTACAAAGGACATGCATACTAAAAGGCTCATTAGCCATTATCTATTTGGAATACCCACTTTGGATAACGGTATGTTAAAACATCTATGTTTAGTAAAACTAGACCTTAGAACTAATTGAGATAATACACAAGAGGAGAAGAGAGTATTGAATGACCTACAAGCTATTCAAATGATTCCTAATGGTTTAACAATACACTAAATCCTTAAACAAGTTTTAGAAAGAAGGAAAGCCAAACAAGTACACACATATTCATCACTAGCTCATTAGACAAGTTTCACGAAATAAAAACCAGCATACACATATTCATTAACAACTAATCAACATTTCGTTGATAAGAGGGTCACTACCTTTGTTGACACTCCAGTGACCTAAAGATTATAGTATGTTGGTAGGTTGGAACTTCTATGTTGTTGAGAACGAGATCTTACCACAATCTCACAACCATTAAATGATGGCACAAAAGAGGAGATTTTTAAAGTAATAAAAACAATTACAAATCACTAAACACTACTATATTTCTTATCATTTACAGTTATTGGCACACCCCACACCCAAAGAAGCTCAAGCGACTACACATTTTCATCAGCAACCAATCAACATTATGTTAGGTAGGAAGGCCACTCATTCTGTGGACACTCTCACTAACACCAGGATTATGGTATGTTAAATTTCTATGCAACCTAACACTGATCGTCAAAACCAATGTGAGATAGCACACAAGAATAGAAGAGAGTAATAAAGTCTTAACAACTACTCCCAATGGCCAAACACCTCACTGTTTATCATTCACTGTTATTTACACACTGCATTCACTGTTATAACTACTCCCAATGGCCAAACACCTCACTGTTTATCATTCACTGTTATTCACACACTACCCCATTCACTGTTATTTACACACTACATTCACTGTTATAACTACTCCCAATGGCCAAACACCTCACTGTTTATCATTCACTGCTATTCACACACTACCCCAATGGCCAAACACCTCACTATTTATCATTCACTGTTATTCACACACTAGCCCAATGGCCAAACCCTCACTGTTTATCATTCACTGTTATTCACTCACTACATTTACTGCTATTCACACACTAGCCCACTTAATAAGTCCTACACAGAAAAAAGGTCAAGCAAACACATATATTCATTCACAACCAGTCAAACATTATATTAGTAACTTCAAATTGCTAAAAACAAAGTATTTCACTATTTATTATTCACACAATCCCTAAACAAAGAGTCCCACAAAGAAGGAAGACAAAAGTCCAACAAAGAAGGAAGACAGAGAAGCATGGAAACTAATAAACATTTTGTTAAAATTATATGAGTAGGAAGGCCATATTCATCACAATAATCAGCATTATGTCAATAGAATGACCACTATCTCTGTGAACACCACCATTGGCATAATATGTGCTCTATACAGCAACATTAACATAATATGTGCTGCTGGGACCAAAACAACTTGCTTCTCTTTCAATAACAAAATAACCCCAGCACCATTAACATAATATGTGCTGTACTGCTGGGACCAAAACAACTTGCTTCTGTTGCAATAACGAAATAACCCCAGAAAGGGCTCTGGAGGGCACCTTAAGAGCCCTTTTCTTATCAGGACTCAATAACAAAAGTAATTAAATGCAAGCATGTAAACATGCATACCTTTAACGGTGCAGAGAACAAGCTCAGAGGATCGCATTATAAACACCACTTGAAGCTGTTTCTCTAAACCTAATATGCGACCGCCATGTTCTATATATGAAAAAGGAGTCACTGCCTTCATCCGCCATTTCAGTGCACTCAGCAAAAGGAGCTCCATTCTTTGAATAGTTCGCGGCTCGAAAACATATTCGGCTTCCTCTACCTGCAAACACACAATAACACTGTCATTTTCAAGCAGAACCAGGTCAAGCCAAAGTTATAATAAATCCATAATTGCTCTCGTGACCTGAAGATCAAGAAGCAGAGGAACTTGGCGTTCTTCCATCTTGGCAGCAAGAGACAAGCAGGCGACCGATGCTAGCTGGATTTCCCACGACTTCTGTTGGTGTGAACACAACAACATTCAAGCCTCTTTACAACTATTTTGAATGTAACAACATTTAAGAGGTAAAATGTTTACAAATGCTTTAGTCATACTGACAGAACCCCAAAATATCCGGAACTCTTATCAACTACCTGAACTTGTGTGCAGGAAAGAAAACGATCAAGGTAATTTGCAGCCAGCAGAGCTGTTTCTGGAAGAAAACAGTAATGTGCCTGAACCTACATTGATTAACAGAAGTTGAAAGCATTCAATGTTAAGATTTTGCACTTGGGTATTGAGATTTTGGATGGATTGGTAGATTGTTTACCTTCAAAATCCAGGAGACAGCCTTTCGGCGAGCTCTGGCATCGCCATCGTTAACCTCAAGCCTCTTGAGATAGTCCGGTTGAGGAGTATACAGTGATTCTTTGCCAACCAGGATTGATAATTCTCCATCCTCTGTATCATCGCCTTCGTGGTTGAGATTATTGATGGCTGGTTGTGCACAGTGAGTAGACGGGAAGGCATACTGATCACGACAGTAAAGATAGCAAGTGCAATGAATGGTGTGAGAAGCCATGACTAGTGATGTTCGTATAAGCTTCACGACCGCCAATGTTGGCTTTACTCTGCCCTACGAAGCCATCTATCAACCGCCATTTTGTTGAAAAATGGAGCTTCTTGTGCTGAAAAAATTATTCAGCACTCCACCCATACCTACCCATGAATCTCGTAATTAGCAAACCAGTAGCCATGATGTGTATGTCTTTCACATCACTCGTCTGTTGCCTATTTATAGAGGCATCTATTAGAAAGATAGGTTCTATAAATGAATCATGAATATAGGTTGGGGTTTGAATATATATATAGATTTGAATAACGATGACATTACAAGATATTATTAATGTTTATTGGGGTTTGAATATATATATATTTTAATAACGATGACATTACAAGATATTACTAATGTTTATAGTAGATGGTGTATTTTAAAAAATATTATATGGTTTATAAATTAAAAAATTAAAACCAAATAAAAAGTGATTTAATTTTTTTTTCAGTTCGTTGGGATAATTGTACATTAAGAAATAGATATTGAATTATAATTTATTTGTTAATTTTACTATATTTCAATTAAATATGATATTTTATGATTAAAAAATTTATATATATAAAATTTATAAATTAATTTTTAAAATAAGATTAATTTAGAGCTATTTTAATTCCATATTTACTACTCAAAAGGATTAAATCTCTGTAAGTGTAGGCATTTTTTGAGAGTACAAAGAAATGTTTGTACCAAAATGGATTTTATTACACTTTTTTAGAGAGTTAAGATGGAACTAGATTGATTGCACTTTCAAGCACTAGATTAAAGACTAATCAATCTTAATCTATTTGAATCAATTTTTATTAACAATCAAACTCATTTTGTTTGAAGATATAACGTATCATTATATCTTCTTGTAACTTAATTAAAAGTGAGCCTTGTAAATCACTTATGTCTTAGTCTTTCAAGCTCATGTTTTTGTTAACTTGTCTCTTTCTCACATAACATGTTCCCATGTTTTCCTTCTTACATTCTCAACATGTACATTATCCAAATTCTCTTTATAGTAGGAAGTTGTAATTGAAACCTTCTATTAAAGAGAGAACATCATGAAGAAAAAAAACATTGAAATTGATGCACTAAATAATCAATGCAATCAACATTGAATTGGCCATTGAAATAGATTTTTTCCATTATACATCATCTATTTTCTCACTCTAAGAAGACATTTAAATCAATACACAAAACATTGAAATCTAAGTCATGGAGGGAGGAGGAAGGAGCACCCGAGGATAAGGTCGTCGCTCCATAACCTAGAGCAAGTAAGAAGGAATCTAATGAGGGAGTGGAGCAAGATCCAAAAGAGCAGATGGAGGCCATGGAGGAATATGGGATTGGGGATATGGAGTTGTGGGAATTAGATCTAGATGAGATCGATAAGCAATGCGAGAAAAAGGGGAAATGATGTGTGTCCCGATGGAAGCTAGAGATATTACAAGAAGCGATCATCAATACAAAGGCTCACCAACAACTCGGGATAGCAGCAGACCCCGGAAGGGGGAAAAACAAAGCAGAGGGAGGAGGATTTGAGGACAGGAAGGAAGACAAATAAGCAGAGGATAGCGGAAATAGGGGTCAAACTCATTGAATCAGGCCAGTATCCTACGATAACAACGACCTTATCTAAAGTTAATCGAGTGAACCAATGAAGATAATATCATGGAATATAAGGGGGTGCAACCACCCTAGAAAAATCAAGAATTTGGCAAAGAAACTCAAGAAGCAGAAAACGGTAGTTCTTTTCCTCCAGGAGACGAAGTGTAAATCCGAAACACTTGACAAGGTGGGGCAAAGGATTTGGAAAGGGTGTAAGATAGTGGCGATTGATGCTCTCGAGACGGCATGAGGAGTGGAAATCCTCTGGAAACCGGATTTAATTATCCTAACAAGTTGGTGGGCAACCCTGTAACACCCCGGTTTTGATCCCATGGTATTAAATTGCATATGATGTAAATATTGTAATAAATCGTGGTGTGGAGCTCAAGGAAAAGGCCCCATCATGGATTTAGTGTTTTATGATTCGATGATTAAAATCAATGCCGATGATTTATGTGCTAGCTAGGCACAGTATATTGAGACATCATGTAAAATGCACATTAATAAAATACCACGACTAGGTACGTGCCGCAACGTTAAAGAGATGGGGCATGGTTTCACAAGGAATATGGAGGGGGGTTAATTCAACCCTTTGATCTTGAGGGGGGGAATCCAATGTCTAAAGGGAAAACCATGAGATGGTTAATAACCCTGTTTGTCTTTTTCTGCCCAGTCATCCAAGTGGTGGAGTCCAATTACCTTTTGTCTTGGGAAAGGCGTTTTCTTGTCTTCTTGGGGCAAGTAACAGCCCATGCCAAGGCATTCCTCATGCATCCCTCATTCACGTGGGTCTCCTTGACATGTTTTGGGGAAAAAGGAAGCTCGTGGGCATTCATTTTTGCATTCCTCATGCAAAGAGGAGGCAGTCTCTTCCTCACGCAACTGGTTTTCTCCTCAAGCGGGTAAGGGCAACTCGCGAGCTCGATTTTTTCCCATTTTCACGTTTTGTTGTTGTGTGCGTGTGATGCCTTGAGGCATCCACGCGCTTCCCTTCCTTGCGTCCTTGGAGCTGCGAGGTGTTTCCCATTCGTGATTTGCAGTTCCTATGTTCTTCCCATGCCCAAGAAGTGGGTTGAAAGGTATTCAGTGGTCGAGACCTCTGTTGGGAGGTGTCTGTGTTGTTTTCCCCAAGCGGTGTTTCTGTTCGTTTCCTCGAGATGGGAAGTGTCTTGTGATTATCCAGCGGTTGGGATCTCTGCTGGGGGGTGTTTATGTGTTTTACAGTGGGACTTCGTTAGTTCATGTTGCCCAATCGAGTGGGAGAATAGAGCCACGTTTTCTTGGTTGTGTTGAGTCTGTTTTGGCCACATTAGGGCCAAAACGTCCATGGAATTGAATTGCTATTAAGGGTCTATCTGCAACCATCTTGGTAATTCGTCTTGTTGCCCAGCCTGTTTTACTCAACCCAGATCTGTGTGTCTTGTTGTGCATATTTTGTTGTTTTGGCCTTAACTGTGTACAAGACTAGGAGTGGAAGAGAAGTAGAATGTGCTTGATAAACATGGGGTAGAACCTCACAATAAGATAAGAGTGGGTGGTGAACCTGCTCTCCACATCCTGAAGAGCACTGAAAGGGAAGGGATAGCCCGAGGGACTGTGGAGCAGAGAAGGGGACACTTCCTTATGTTGGGTGTGTAGACCATGGGGTTGCCAGGCCATATAGGTCTTGTGTAGGTATCCTCGGCTCTGTGGATGAGCTTACCAGCTTAGCAGTTCTTCCTGTCCACTGCCTTAGAAGCCTGAAAAAACCAACTTGAAGGATGGCTTGGCGGATAGCCTAATAAACCCATCTGTTGGCTTGGTTATGTCTTGTCGTGTTTGGCCTTGTGTTGCTTGGTTGATCCTTTATGTGAGTGTTGGCTTGGTTGTTTAGCCTGATAAACGTAGCGGTGTATTTCTTATTAGCTGAATTACAGCCTGATAAACCAACTATGTTGGTTTGGCTGACGGTTCTGTTGTACCTTAGGCTGTGTTTACTTGGCTGAGTAAGTCCAAGGAACACGCATGTTATTGGCTTGTTGCCTTGGCAGTCTGTGAAACCCAACAGGTGTGTTGGATTGACTGTGGATGTATGAGATGGGCTATGTGTGAGCCTGTTGTTCCCTAGTGCCTTGTGGAATCATGCCCAGATCAGGGGTGGCAATGTTTCTGAGAGATTGATGAGCACGCTGGCCTATGGTTAGGTGGAACGTTGCGGCGACGTAGCTAGTTGCGGGACAAGCTCATTTCAAGATAAGTATTCCCTTATCTATGTTATATCTATCTGCAATGGCATTTGTTTACGAATGGTTATGAACATGTTGAATGTATTGGATGAATGGATTTTGCTTTCGCTAAATGTTATGATAATTACGCATCTGTGTATGTTTATTTCCAATGCATTTTATTTTATATCTTATGTTCATGGGGCTTAGTTGCTTGGGTTAGCATAATCGACCGCATTCTCTTCGCTAGTTAAAGGGTTGGGGACGTGACAACTTGGTATCAGAGCTTACAGGTTGCAGCATTAGGCCTCAATGGGCTGAGTTGAGAAAATGACCTCTGAGTTCGACAAAACAGCAGCAATCAGAGAGGAAAATTTTCAATTTTTCATAAGTATGGAAACTCTCTTTGGGGGTTGAGGAATCCCAAGATGAGCCACTGTAGCAGCTGGGTCGCCTGAAGTGAGATGCAATGGTGGTGACCAAGAGAAGTGTTGAGCCGCTACGCGACGGGCGAATGAGGAAAGGGCCGATGCGGTAGCAAATGAAGGAAGGAAGCTGCAGCATCGGTGGGAGGATTTAGGTTTTGCGTCGATGCACGTCGACTGGGTCAAGCCGACGAAGTAGTGAGCAAGAGACCAACTCTTTTTCGCTATGGAGGAAGAGTTGTCGAGTTTTTGTCGACACAATGGGCAGGACCGCTTGGAAAATTTCCAAGGTGGGGGGTGAAAATTTGATAAGTTGCCGATGCGTGGGGTGGAAGGAAGTTGATGTTTGAGCCGCAGAAGAGAAATTTTCGAAAATTTTCCTAAGTATGGAAAATCGGTTGGAAAGAAAAGAAAAGATCCACAACGACGGTCGCATTGCAGGATGGAATCGACGCATGTCAGCTGAGAAGACCCGATGCGCGGCGGACAAAAAAGAAAATTCCAGCCGCAATGGCGGCAAGGATAAAGGGAAACTAGAGTCGATGTGGCGAAAGAAAGGTAAATATCGGGTCGCTAAGGCAGTGGATGAGAAAAGAAGTTTGAGCTGATGCACGTGGCGGCTGGAAGACAAAGAACAAGACAATGCGTGTGGCGGGTAAAGGTTGAAGATTCCGTCGACGAAGAAAAATTTTCGAAAGTTTTCTAAGTATGGAAGCGATGGAAGGAAATGAAACTTTGAGCCGCTACGGTAGCGGGCGAAAGCTGAAGAGGAAACTGCAATGGCGGCTGGAAGCGGGAAATATTTCCGATGCGGTGGCAGGTAGAAGAATAGGTTGGAGCAACTACAGCGGCAGATGGAGAGTGAAGAAAGAGTCGGCGCAGCGGCGGGGAAAAGAAGAAGTTGGAGCTATGGTAGTGGCTGGAAAAGAAAGAAGGCTTCACAATAGCGATGACAACAAGTCGAAGATGGAGCTGCTAAGGCGGCAGGAGAGAAAAGAGGAGGAAGCCGCTACGGTGGGTGAAGATGAAGGTCGGCCCGCTACAACAATGGGTGGAGATCGAAAATATTTCCGATGCAGCAGGTGGAATTTGAAACTTTTTCCACTACAGCAGAAGAAAACCCAAGTTTGAGACGACACTTTGGAGACTTTCGGTGAATTGATCTAAAGCGGGGTTTTGACAAGAATTTTAGTAGTTTTTCCAATAGGTTCTGCAGAGGCCAGAAAGGTGAGAAATGGAAGGTGAAGTGATTGGTTGCTTGTGTAGAACTGTGTTATAATAAGACTTTGAGTGCATGGAAAAGAAGCAACCTAAAGGTGTGAAAGGCATTCCGGAAGTCATCTCGAGCAAACAGATTTCAACCATGCAGTTGAAGAAGTCTGTGGGAAAAGTTGCAAAGTGTATGCAACTCATGTTTTGGATGCAGTAGTGAATGGTACTCCTAGGTTGGAGGGCTATCATGTGGTATAGGAACTCAGACTTGCTAGAGCTAATGTTGCAGCCACAAGAATTGTGGAAAAAGAAGTATGCTAGGCCAAGTATGTCCCAATGAGGAGCACCAGTGTGGTTTGAGAAAAGAAAGATGGTACACTCTGATTGTGTATGGGTTCAGACAGTTGAACCAGGCAAGAGTCAAGGATGAAAATATTCATAGGACAACCTTTAGGGAAAGGTATGGATCTTGCGATGCCTCGTGATTAATGTTTCAGTAAGTATCTGGACAAGTTTGTTTTGATTTCCTTAATAGCATTCTTATTTATTCTGAGAATGAGGAGGAACATGTAAAACATTTTGAGGCTGACCTTGAATTTGCTCAAGAAGCATAAGTTGTATGTAGGTTTGAGAAAATGTGACTTCTATGAATATAAAATTCATCATTTGGGCCACAATTATTTCAAATAGAGGAATATCTGGAGACCCTGAAAAGATTGAGGCCATGGTGAGCTGGCATGCTTCAAGAAAACTAACAGATGTGATATATTTTGTGGGATTTGCAGGGTATTGCAGCAACTTCACTGAAGGATATCCTACAGGTAAGTGGTTCCTATGTATAGGCTGAGTAGGCCTACATGTGAGCTTGTTGTTCCATGAGGAAACGCCTCTTGTATGTATGGGCATACATATGAGGACTTCCTGAAGACTCGGGTAGAATGACCTGAGCGGAGCAGTATGGTGGTGCCCAATGGAATCCAGGGCAGGAAGCTACCATATGCCATGAGAAGTGTCTCATGGCTGAAAGAAAGGTTTTGAAGCTTCAATTTGCAACTTTTTATGTTTATTTATTGGAGACTGTAATCTCCTGTGATGGTTTTGAATTATGCTAACCATGGATATGCTTGTCTTGTATTATTTAATGACTAAAGTTTCCTTTTACTAACTACGACAGTTTGGCTGATTTAAAATTGTTTCAGGATGACATACAAATGTCCAGGTTTGGGACAACATGTGTAAGTAGGGGACAAATGATCCCACTTACAAAAGCCAGACAATATGAGGATGACCTCGTGGTTGCAAAAGAAATCTGATTTTTCTGCAGGAAGTAGGATTGATAACTCAGATTTGACTATCAATGTTATATATTGTTTGATATTTGAGAAATAATGTATGCATGATAAAGATTTAAAAAAATATATGATTAAATTTTATGATGTCATCTCATGAGAACTACATGCTTGTATGTAACGCCGATGAGATGATAAAAGTATGCCTGGGTGTACATGGCTCCTCGGAAGGATGTACTTGATGTACATAACTTCTCAAAGGGATGTGTTTGGAATAGGTTGGACACTTATGATTGCAATTATTGTATGATGACATCTCATGTAAATTGCATGATTGTGTGTAATGAAGGTGAGATGATGAAAGTATGTACTGGATGTACATGGTTCCTCAGAAGGATGTACGGGGTGTACATAGCTTTTCGAAGGGATGAGTTTGGAATAGGTTGGAAACTTATGATGGAAATTTTATAATGACGTCTGATGTAGACTGTATGTCTATATGTAATGCAGGTGAGACGATGAAAACATGTACCGAGAATACATGGCTCCTCTGGAAGGATGTACTTGGGTACATCGCTCCATCCCCCTCTACCAGCTAGGGTACCGGTATGCATCATTGGGGATGCCCAGAGTGTAAGCCATCTAGTTAGACGTGTGTGCACACACATTCACGCCGTCAGGGGACTGTCATGAGAGTGGGGGCTCCATGAAGAGAATAACCCCTAGGTATTATGGTGTTCAGAAAGGAAGCGCCTAAGCATTGGTAAGAACTTGGAGGAGGTATTGGGCCCTTAAGCTAGAGTTGTTATTGAGCACCCAAGGAGGTGTTAGGCTCTGAAGCGGTGTTGATCGGATCTCGATTGAGAGATGCTATACAGATAAGTATTGGATTACTTGGCAAATCCTGATTGACTTTCTGTAATTACACATGTGCATGATGATTTAACTAATATTTTTGAAAATTCTTGTTCAGAAATAAATCCTGTGAAAATGAATCTTACATGGGAATTAATCTGTTATGGTACTTAGAAAAGATCCTGAACAGTGGTGAGCACTAGAAGAGATGTTAGGCCCGCAATCTAGAGCTGTCATTGAGCACCCAAGGAGGTGTTAGGATCTGAAGCAGGGATGTTAAGATCTCGGTGGAGAGATGTTATACAGATAAGTATTCGGTTTACTTATCAAACTTTTGTTGTTGCTGATTTTCTGTAAATATATATGAGCATGTGATGCTGCCATGATTTTGAAAGTCTTCTTATAGATTGCATCCTATAGGAATAAATCTGGCATATGAATTGAATTCATTGTGGTGTTCAAAAAGGAGCACTTGAGCTTGGTAAAGCACCTAGAGGAGGTGTAGGTTCTTGAACATAACTGATATTGAAGCACCCGAAGAGGTGTTGGGCTCAAGAATGGAGCTGTTAGACCTCAATTGAGAGGTATTTGCAGGTGATCCAAGGCTTGCAGAAATTTGGCTACCTTTTAATGCACACCCTGGAAAGCACCGGAAGGGTGGGTACGCTCGAGGGACTGTACTGCAGAGAAGAGGTACCATCCTTGTGTTGGGTGGTGCAGGTTTGTTCGTGCCATGGTTATATAAAGCCAAATCGAATACCTATGGAACTAAAGAAGATACTTATGCAAATAAGTATTTGGTTCACTTGACAACTTCTTGTTAATTTTATGTCAATGTACATGTGCATGTGATTCATATATGATTTTGGAAAATCTTGTGAATGCTAATATGGTAATTGATTCATTACTTGGGGCTTGAGCATAGGTATTGCTGGTTTCCAAAGACATCAGAAATGTTCCAAGCTGAGGAGAAAGAATCTCCAGGACCAGAAGAAGATCATGTGGTGTATTCTGGTGCATGCAAGCAAATACATGGACGAAATCCAGATCGTGCCAGTGGACAGCTAAAGGTGCAGAGCAAACACTGCGGTCCTAAAAAGGATATGTAGGAGATAAAGGATAACATACGACTGATATATCTATTTTGTTCAAGTTCGCAGAGCATTGAGGTAGTGCCAGTATAGCATTTGTTCAAAATTGTAAAGCATTGAGGACAGTGCTATTGAAGGGGGAGGGGAATGTAACACCCCAGTTTTTACCCCATGGTATTAAATTGCATATGATGTAAATATTGTAATAAATATTGGTGTGGAGCTCAAGGCAAAGGCCCCACCATGGATTTAGTGTTGTATGATTCGGCGATTAAAATCGATGTCGATGGTTTATGTGCTAGCCAGGCACAGTATATTCAGACATCATGTAAAATGCACATTAATAAAATACCACGACTAGCTACACAACGCAACGTTAGAGAGATGGGGCATGGTTTCACAAGGAATATGGAGGGGGATTAATTCAACCCTTTG